>PPHD01004296.1:0-28913 GCA_002909625.1 Bambusicola thoracicus | reverse complement strand
AAAAAAAAAAAAAAAAAAAAAAAAAAACCCAGTTGCAGGACACATAAAATGAAAATCTTCTGCCAGAGCTCTAATCACAGTCCACAGTTTTTAAAAAAATATTGTAGCTGTGTCTTAATATGAGGTGGGAGGGGAGGGCTCTGTATTTGCCTTTAACAGCCTAAAAATGGGACTGAACCTTTTCATTCTTCCACTTCTCTGCACATTTGTCTCTGTTTAATGGTTTCAGAGAAAAAAAAATCACTTTCAAATCCATAAGGAGGTCCAAAATGCTGCTCACATTCCAAAATTGCTGGGAGAGTTCCCATAATAAAATATTTGTTGGAAAGGCACCAGGCCATATTAAGTATAGAGAGGCAGACCTAACTCTCACTTTCCACACTTTCATGGGCCTGAGACAGAACACTAACGTTATTTGAACTACACACAGATTTTATACTTAACTTAAAGCATTTCTTCACCTCTCAAACAGCATTTAATTTACTCCCATGTGTTATTATTTCATGAGTTGTGTTACTTTAGCTGCACTTAGGTGATACCACCAATTTGTTACATAGTCATAAAAGCGTGTATCTGTTTATTGCCATTGGAGATTTCAAGATAAGTGCTAATTCTACCATCTCAAGATATATTTTACCAGCTGAAGAATGCACTACTAAGCTTTTCATTATCTTAATAAAAATGAAATTCTATGAACAGAAAATCACAGATTTTTGTATCCTATTCTCTTTTTTTTTTTTTAATATTATTCTAATTTTCATTTGCTTCTGATTCTTTACATCCTAATGAGAAAACATCACACGAGAGACTTAAAACTAAATGGTCTGAAAACAGGAAGAGGAGTTATGAAAGTTCACAATAGCACCTAGAGATCTGCCAAAACAGTTTTTAAACTGTTCCCGTTCAAGCTATAAAAATCTGTGGCTAGCTATACTCATCAGTACAACAGCAATGGTATCATCAGCTTGCTGATAAATCTTAGAATCATAGAATGGCTTGGTTTGGAAGGGACCCCAAGGATCATCAAGTTCCAACCACCCTGTCACAGGCAGGGCCATCAACCTCCAGATCTGGTACAAGATCTGGTTGCCCAGGGCCCCATCCAACCCGGTCCTGAACTCCGCCAGTTATGGGGCATCCACAGCCTCTCTGGGCAGCCTGTTCCAGCACCTCATCACTCTCTCTGTAAAGAACTTCTCCCTGACATCCAATCTAAACCTTCCCTCCCATGAGCTTAAATTTTCCAGTGGCCACCAGCAGACAAACAGAAAATTCAGCTTGCCCATTTTGTTCCATTAATAGAAAGAGAACCTAAATGAATGAGGGAAGAACATTAATATTCTGGAATGAGCCAGTGTTGCGATGAAAGAGCAGCAACAGAAAGAAGGGCTGTACGCTGTTTTGTCCTTAAGCCAAGAGATCAGCTTGCAGCTCACAGGGAAAATACAACCCTTGAAATGAGACTCCTGGTAAAGTTCTTGATAATCTTGTGCTTTCATATACTGCCTTAAAAGACACCAGGATTTCCACCTCTAAATATTGCCTCTACTTCTTGTGCAGGGAATACTTTGTGCGAGTATTCCTTTTAAAAATGTGTTGACATTGAGGTATTTCAAATAAATATGCTGTTTTATTGCACGCTAAGATTTGTTAAATTATTATTATTGTTCTGAACCCAAGTCTTTTCGAGTGAATTTTGCATAAAAACTCAGAATACACAAAGAGAAAGTCAGAAACATGCACAATGGAAGTTGAGAGTGCTGTCTGGAAGCTATATACTCATTCACCAAATTCATAGAAAAAAATGGTTTCTTATTAGACTTAATAGACAAATGAAAACTTTGATACATAACGTGGAAAGTTGTCTTAACTTTTTGTATTCCCTCCATCTTAAACTGAGTTCTGTTGCAGTACACATGAAATAGGTCTCCTAGACTACAGCATTCTCTCTATATTAAAAAAAAAACAACAACCTAGTTGATAAGGGAGGACAGGTGACACAGGTGGCACAGCAGAGTGACGAATTTGCCAGAGAACAAGATTTTCAGCATGCCTCACTTCTGAATTCTCAATCTTAGTCAATTCATTTAATAGGACTAAAGAAATGATAAGCAAAACCATATAAGCTCCTTTCCTTCTGTGTAGGATGCATAGACAAATCACATTTTGCACCATCCCTGTGAAAAGTGACAGCAAGAGTAAGCCAGAGGGACTGAATTCAGCAAAGATCAAAGTACAATTAAGAAGCAATTATCTTGCAGCTCTGGAGTTTAAGGTGGAGGAAGGGATAATAATAATAATTTGAAATGAGAGACCAAATATTACTGGTCTTAAAAAATGTGAGTCAAGTCTACTAACTCAGCTTTGCTGAACAGCAACTGATAAAACAGGATCTTGGAGTTAGCAGCAGCTAAATTCAGGAACTTATTTCTGCTCTAATACACCCAAATACAGACTGAACACTGGAGCCGCATATCAACGACCCTACCCACAGCTGTACACAGTATCCCTCCTTCCAAGCAATGAAACAAAAATGGCTTTCATCAGGTACATATCTCACACATACATACCTTCACATGCCTATGGTTCATAGGAGAACAGTCACAACAAGCTTAACTCTGCTTCCCAAATGTGCTGTTCCACCAGTACCATCATCTCCAGCCTCCAGCAGGTCCAACACCAAAAGCAGAGAAAATTCATTAATTATCCCAGCAAAATTATTCAGCAAAAGTATAACACACATTCATTCCTTAAACGCAATGAGAAAGAGTATAATGCAATAGTTACTGCATGGTGACTCTGCTCAACCAAAGTCTGTGTTTGACTTCACTATGGATAGATTGTGTGATCTTCAGTACCCAATTTTTCTGGTTTCTGGAAACAGAAGATATGGATACCAACTATACACTGAAATATATAGGAGTTGAGTATTAACAGCTGTTTGTGTGCAGAATACAAATCTTAAACACTGTGAGTTCCATGGCTCTAACGACGCTTCTCTGCAAATGCTGACTTTCATGAATAAGGCTTGGAATTACAGTCAGTGTCTGGGTGTGAAAGTCCCATTAGAACCCTACATTTCTGTAACTGACAGGCCACCTCAAAAGAGAAGAATTTCTCAGAGCAATAAATTTCTCAAAATGAAGCTTATCCCATAAAAGTCTGGTGAGGTGCAGTTCATTAGTGCCAAGTACCTTGTATTGTCTGAGAGAGAATTAGCTATTTGACCTTGTAATACTCTTTGATTATTTATTTAACTCAACATCCAGACATTTAATGAGTAAGTTAAAAAAAAAAAAAAAAGATACTGCCTACTATCTTAGCACAACCTGTCACATAAATTAAGATTGCTCTGTTCCACAAATACTGTAATCCACAGTTGAATGATTCCGCAAGACTAGGTCAACTGACGAAATACTTTCTTAAGAAGAAAGACAGTGGATAATGCTTTCTTTCATCTGCTTCTGCGACTCCAGTCACCTTCCAGGTTATACAGCACAAGAAATTACTTCTGAGAAAGGATGCTGTAATATAAGAAATGAACACTGGGAGTTTTGGAATTATTTAAAAGTGAAATTAAGATGTAGCTACTGCATTCCTCAAAGGCAAAGGCTTCAGTTAAGGGCTGGTCAAAAGCCCACTAAAATTAATATGAGTTTACTGAGTGGCTTTAAGAGCTGCCCTCCATAACCATTGTGCATGTAACATGAGCACAAACACATCTTGCATTCTGTGGGATATACGCCATTTCTCTTATCAGTTCCAGGAAAGCATGAGAGAGACTTTAAGAAGAATATTCTTCACTTAGCTGCAATTTCATTGTCCCTCCTGCTGTCTTGGGGATTGTGTAGCAAAAGCTGGCTTCCATGAAGAACAATTCAAAATGAGCAGAGAAAAAAAGTAAAACAACTGTTAAAAAATTCAATGTATATTCATAGGGCTATTGTTTCTATCTAGTCCCTTGAATATTCTGGTTCAGCAGACACCCCTAACATGTCATCAGTCTGACTTTTCAGTGATCCAAACAGAAGACACTACCATTCATGTAATTGGGTTAAGTGACACTGAATTGTTCTAGGGCAGTGCACTCTATAGATTTACTATACAGCTTTGTACACTCTACCAGGTTATTACCAAGAAATACATTAATCACCATGACAGACACAAAGCAGCACTATTCACAGTTTCTGAACTGAGGCATCAAGTAGACCCATTGCTAATTAGGATGATGACAGCCAGGAATTACAATCAAAAGTCTCTGTTTATTCCTCACTCCTTAAGATTATTCATCTCTATTCTGTCCTTTTCCTCCTCATGAATCTGGTGGCAAAACGTTAGGCAGCCCCTCCTGTGATTCAGCTGAATAGTTCCTTGTTAGCAGACACACACTAACGGTGATAAATGATAGACAAGAAAGCAGGCACAAAGCTACAAGACCTGGAGGTACAGTCTATGAGTACACACAGCATTCATCTAGCATTAGCTGGCTTTCTTACACCACGAAAACCAAATGATACAGACCAGAAAATGTGTATCATGCATGAGGTAATAGCGACCTGCGTGATGCCTTGGAAGCACTTAAACATACTTGAATAATTTACTTACAGAAAGAAAGAAAAAAAGAAGAAAGAAAGAAAAAAAAGATCTTTTCTATCCTAATATATGAGCACCTGCTTACTGTCTTACACTCTTTAAGACATCAAATCTCTGTATTACTTCACACCACATGATACTACTAATGCCTGTCTGAGAAGACACAATGATATTTTCCTGCATGTGGCCATACAATCAGCAGGTTTTGACTCCCAGGGGATAGGACTAAAAACTACAAATCCTTTTTTTAAGTTCTCTTTTTTAAACAACTTGTAAGAAACACCGTGCTAAACTGTGAATGAGTTCTTCCTTGCATCGGCAGAATAGTAGAAGGAAAATGTTAGACAAAAAAAAAAAAAGGGGGGAAAAAAACAAAAAACATGCTTCTACAGTGATTTGTCATGGGAATGTGGCACAGTCTTGCATAAGAAACTTGCCTAGCAGTGTATAAAGTCACTTGGAATGACTGGTATTTGGGTTGCTGAAAAGAGCGCGAAGATGACAACGAACTGAACACTACTGTATCTGCAGGCTTCAGACACTGAGACCAAGTTACAGCTGAGAGGTTACTGGAGTTGTGAATGCTGAAGGAGAACAGAAGCAGGCAGAGCTGCCTGCAAAAACATAATATTGAGAAGGAACTGGCAAATCCAGAGAAACAGTTGAAGTGGAATTCTTTCTACAGATAGCCTTCGTCCTGCCTTGTTGACTAGATTAACATGCTGATAGGTAGCAATGATAAATTTCTTTAAAAGTCTTTATTGGGGAAAAATGAGAATATTAAATTTTTCCTTGTTTTCTGAAGTCTAAAGTTTTTGTGCCTCTGTGAAGTCCTGCTTTGAAATAGCCTTTTATCAGAACTGGCTGTAGATTATTTTTTTTTTTTTTAGTCAAAACATTTTGATAACATGCTTTGAGTATGTTTCAATAATCACTTCAGCACAGACCATCACTGACATGTTCAGGAGTTTAAGTGTTGGAGAAGTCCAGCTTTTCCTCAAGTATTTTTTTGCTTCAAAAGGAGTCCATGCTGGAATGAAAACATTTTTCTTACCAAGCTTCCAAATAGTTACCTGATAATTCTGGAGGTTCTCCTATTTGAGATGGTGATACTTTAGTGCAAGGAAGAAGCACTCAAACATAAAACTTATTTCACAAACAAAAACAAAACAAAACAAAACCATGTACCTTAGAGGTAATTTGCAGCATTCACTTTCCTACCTGAGTCGTTGGCTAAATGTTCAGAGGAAGTTCTTCTCTTTCAGCCCTTTTGACCAAGTAGAAATCAATGGCTTGTTGTATGCACAGTGTATTTTCTTAGAACAAGTAGTTGTTTCTCACACCTCCTCAGGCTGAAATTGGCCTGCCTACATTTTGCACCTTTCTAATGCTCTCTTTCAGTAGCTGGATATAAAAGAATTACAACATAGCTGCATCTATTATTTCATTTAACCTCCATGCTATTTTTATGTGTTAATATTGAATTAATTTCAGGCTGCCGAAAAGACATAAAGGAAGACGAATTAATCTGCCTTAAGTTAATATATAATTACAACAACAGAATGAGAAAGAAACGGCACTTTACAATGAAAACATTCAAATAGTAAAAATAACAAGGCATACATTTCTGCATGAAGAAACTAAACCAGGTAATCTTGGATCAAGCCTGTGAGTCCAGGGCAGATAAGTGAGAATATCCACTGCCAGGATATTAATAACAAAGGAAGCTCAGTTTTAAAAGAGCCAAAAGAAGAAAAGCATGAATAGCTCTTAATGCTTCTCATAGCAAAGAAACAGCCATTTAAAGGGAAAACAGAAATTTGAAAAACAAATGGAGTGTAACTTTGATTAAGGATTTGTTTTTCAAAGGCATTCATCTATGTTACATGATTGGTAGACTTCAGTCCCTGCAGTGCAACATGTTCATACTGTAGTTTGGATTTTAGCAAATACATGATGTTTTGATTGGAAACTGGATATAAGGAGATTCCTTCAAACAATAACCAAAATGAACACATTGGCATGAGGAATTCAGCTGTGGTTTCCCATGCAGCTGAGGCTGTCTAGAAGCTTGAAGACCTCGGCAAGAATTCTGCTCTCCTCCCCCAAGAATTCTCCACTGATGCCCCAGCCACAGCCTTGCCCCAGTACTCCACCACAATTAGTTGTAAGGAAAACCATCACTTAATAACCTACTGAAAGCCCCAACAAGCTTCCTATCCTTCCCTTCACAATGTCATTTAATGAGCAGAACCAGTTAGCTTGATCCCCAGTTGCCTGGATGGCCAGGTAAGGACCTTGAGGTACAGCAAAAGTTTAGCAGCTTTAATTCAGGCCAGAGCAGCCCAGCTGAAACCAGAGCCCATCTTTCATTTCAAGCAGAATTTCAAGCTATGCAAGGTAAACTGTGGACAGCAGAAAGCTGAGAATGAGCAGTGGTGGCACCTGTCAAGCTGTAAGCTGTGCTAAATTTATAAACAGGTTCTGTATTCAACTAATGCTTTTACCTCTGGCACGCAGAAAAAGTTTGCTCGAGAGCAGAAAAAGACTAATACAAAGCTGCACACTGAAGTGCTTTATTCATTTTTTCACATTGAACTGACAACCTAATTAGTTACATTAGTGCAGAACTAATAGCACATCTGTTATAATGGCTGTTTCTTTCCTAAATGTTTTATCTAAAGCTCAGAGGTTTGATACTGTAGTACGCTAAAAAAAAAAAGTGGGATTTTTTTCCCCCTTTCCCTGCTTTGTCTGTTTAAGTTGTTTATTTTTCAGATCAGATACTAAACTAGAATTATTTTTTCTTGGTTAGAGTAAAAAATATCAGGTTCTTCTATTTATGAAGGTGTTCAGGAACAAATCCTTTCTAATCACTGATGCTGTAGCATCAGAGCATCAGTGACTGTACTTCAGTTAGCCACACCATAGTTGTTTGTAGAGACAAGAACGTTAAACAAGACACAAATGTGCTCATTGGTTTAAAGAAATTCATGGGCCTAGGGGAAAAAACCCCAGACAATAATACTCAAGTGATGATGAGTATTAATTAAAGGAGTAATTACATAGTACAGACCCCAGTGTTCCAGGTCTTTCTTCCATGCATTGCTTGGTGTGTTATTTATTCCATCAAGACTGTAGCTGAAAAAAATCGAGCTAGAGATCTAGGGATGGCTTGCTTTCTCTCTTAATTGTGATATGTGAGCATTTGCTGCTGATAAGGAAACATCCATTTCTGGAGACCCATCTCCTCACAGTTCCCTGCAGTCACAGAGGGCAGCTGCACAGTACGTAACACACACACAGCTCTTGCTTAGCCCAAAGCTCCGGAGTACTAAGCACAGTCATTGATGCTGGTAACAGATTTGTTCAAAGACTTACAGCAATATGCTGGTGTGGTTACAGGAAGCAGACATGTTGCTGATCATGCAGCAATCAACAACTGTTAACGTAAACTTCACCAGTTTAAGTGTGGCTGTGAACACCCAGCTGGGATGAAGTGGTTAGTGCACAGTGAGCCCGTGTGAGCCAGGAGGAGAGTCTACTACACACAAGCATCCCAAGCCCCTCTTTAAGTAACACTTGTGATGCTATCTGAGCGTACCTTGAGGCACATGCAGCACTAGCTTCTGTTTCAGGCAGGAATTTATAGTCATACAGAACAAAACCCAGCCACTTGCCCAAAATCACCTGCAGGTCCAAGTGCCACAAGGGAATGCCTTACCTGGGCACTGCAGGGATGCGGCAGAATCCCAACCAGGTTGGCAGCACTGAGTGGCCATCTCCAGCCTTCAGCTGCAAGCATGGACATTAAGGTTTGGGTCTCTAAAATAATATTTTGGATCAAAAACATATAGATACATCTTGATTAAAAAACATTAATTTTCCTTAGAGCAGCTAATTTGTTCTTTCCCTATCTGTGCATGAACAGGGCATTTGTTTAGGAACCAGAAAAATCTGTTTCCTATAAGCAGCCTGGCATTCTGTCTTTATTGTCTACAACAGTCATAGAGAAAACATTGTGCTATCAAAAAGAATCATTACTGCTTCAACTTCATCACACTGGATTAATCTCACACTGAGATAATCAGATGCTAATTTGAGAGGAACCAAAAGGAAAGTGGAAGCAGAACTAGAAGTTAATCAGAGTTTGCCTGTACTTAATACAGTCCTGGCTCTCTTACCTGCTGTTGAACAAATCCCTCAAAAGAGTTTGTTCCTGATCTTTACCAAATAGTACAGATGGAACTCTGCATACTGAGATGTGAAAAGCCCAGCAAGGACTTCATGGGGAATGGGCAACTGGGGACCTTTATTTCAGTCTGACTGTGCATTTGGAAGTGCTTGGAGGCCTATTTTTTCCAAAATGACTCTCAGAAAAATCCCTCAGTGGGTTATTTGTTTTTCAAGAATAAAATATAACAGCTCAGTGCATGAAATAAGCTATTACCAATAACGGCATTTGTATGGTAGGATAAGGGAAATTTATGCTAGGGCTTTCACTTGTTTGGCACGTTAGCTAAGAGAAGATCTACAATGGAAAAACATCATTTGCTACATCTGACTGTGTGAGGCAGCTCCTGCCCACTCCCTCTGGTGGTATGGTTTTGGGTTTGCAGGAGCATGGGTGCCCGAGCTCAGTTAGGCTGGTCCTCTCCCAGCTGCCTGCTGCTGCCCAGAGCCTGCCACCGAGGTGGTGCTTCACCAGCCATTTGCGTGTTCTCCCAGACACTGACCAAAATCCTTTGAAAGCCAGGATGTCCATGTTTCCACTCCAAGGAGACCTCATCACCTTTGCCTGGTAGACTTCACCAAGGCAGAAACCAGAGACTCCCCCATTCTAGACCTCAGCCCCAGGTAGCTCACGTCTCCAAAAAAAAGTCCTTGTCTGTGCATGTCCACTGCCTATGGGCATCACTGGACTTCACTGGCTGACTGCAACAGGCATAAATACAAAAGGAGTGAGGGCACAGATAGAAATGTTGGTGCTAGACACACTGGCACTTGGCAACTGCCCTATCTCTGCTTTCTTGCTTCCTATTTAATTCATTCTTCAGGGGAGTTTATTGCTGATCTATGCTAGAAAATAACTCATATAATTGAAAAGTCAGTGTGATGTTGTTTTGCCCAATATAACATTTTATTTGGAAATTTCTGGATGCAATTATCTCCTGTGACTAATAAAAACAATGGCCTAATTGATGTGTGAATATAAAATGCCTGTTTCAGCATTTCAAATCAAACAGACTGTGTCCTTCTTGGGGCCAGCTGCAGGAATTCAAGGAGTGAAAAAGGGCAGCAATGACCTTGCCACTTATTTTTTTGATAAGCACTAGGCCTCCTCCATCACCACAATCCTCACCCCTCTTCTCCCATTTTCCCTCCAATCAAGGAAGAGTAGGAGGAGGACGACCAACATGGTGCAGCCGTGGGAACTGTCAGCATTTGCCCCCCAGTGTTTCAGTGGCTAACAATGGGAAATGATACCTCCCAGAAAAAAACACTGTGTAAGAATTTGGTCGGGAAATTTCCAATTTGCAAATTTTTGGATGAATTTTATGTATTCATGCATGTTTCCCAAAAATTCTGCCTACATAGCGATTTAAAGACAAGGAGGAAAGGAAGAGAAAATATTTGGGTTTGGATCCCTACGAATATCCAGTTTGCTTCTTTTAAAATACACACATTCTGTTAAATAGAGGAAAACTATTTTACAGTCCCCTTTTCTGAGAAATAAGAGCTACTGGCAAGACATAACTGAAGCTTAATAGCTTTAAAATCTGGTACAATCTGAACAACTTCATTAGCAACCAGCTATAAGGTATTAATAACTTCCTTACAGAATAATTTAGAGCTCAGACAATCTCAGGAAGTGGCCTGAAACTGGAAAGGTAGGATGCTTGGGGTACTCAGCCCTTCGTACTAAACGTGAAGGTGCTTAGCTCACAGAGTGAACAAATTATATCTTTCTGTCCCAGTCAACACAAAAGTGGATTCAGTATGAATCACATAACACTGCACATCCATTGAAGTGAATTCCCACATTATGTCATCAATGTGCTCATTTTTTATTAGTTTACAGAATTTGAACATAATCCACTACACCAATATTAAGATAGAAAAAGAAATTAAAAAATAAAAGGCAGACAGCTAACTCAAATAACTGCTTTAAACTCCCTCCATTCTGTGAAATCTACACCTAAAGGTCAAGGCTGTTCTTTTCTTCTAACAAGCCAAGGGACAACCAGAGTAGGTGAGAATCAAAAGAAAACTTGCATTTCAATTCTTGTGCCCACACTTACAAATAGTGCCTGTCTTCACAACAGAAAAAAAAGGCATGTCCTAGATCTGGAGACCACAAACCCAGAGGAAGTCCAGATCCACCCTGAAACTTCTCAGCTGATGCTTTTAATTTATCACACAGTGAATTCACTGGGTTTTGAAAGATTAACTGCAACATAGATTACAAATTAGCTGTCCTGAAGCTGAAATCAATGTATTACCACTTTTTGAAACAACTTCACCTTTTGTTAGTCTGCAGACAACATCACTGTAAGCACTGGCACCCACTTCACCATCAGCAGAATGCACACTTTGATAAATATTCTAAATTAAGCACATATGAGAGCCTGAGAACCACAATGACAAGCACCTTGGAATGAGACTTGGAATATTTTGTCTGGCAGAGTTCAAAAGGCTTTTCAGCTGGAAGCAGCTGCAGCTTGGTTAGCACAAGAATGGATTGATTGTAATTTATAACACAGAATATGGATTAATGCAATATTCATGGAAAACCATGTGTGCAGAGCTCCATCTGTCCAGTGGAGTTCTGAAAGCATTTTACTTTAGGAAAGAATGACGTAACCAGAAAGCATTTGCCTTCACTGCATCCAAGTTGAGAAGAAAGGTATTTTCCTTGCTTTGCTGGTATACAAACAGATAATAAAGTCTCAGACTCCCTTCAAGTCTTACTCAAAGAGGGCTGGAACAGCTCTGGTGGTCCTCAAAGCAGGGTCTGCGGTTCAGCTGTCTCCTTGTTTTTGCCTGAAAAATGACAAAGACTACAAGATGCATTAGGCCTATATGGAACATCCTCACAGAACTTCTGCTCTTAGATCAGAGTTGGTGTCCATATAGACAAGGACCCATGCACAATCAAGAGGGGCCAGCATATATCGAACAAACCTGGCAGACTTGTACAGTATTAATAAACATCTAGGTGACTGAATAAGCCACTGTAGTGGAAATACTAAGTCACAGCCTGAAATGGTGATTGAGCACGTGGTGGGAAGGCACAGCCAACCCAGGGGAGCTCCAGTTCATGCAGTACACCTGAGGGACTGGAAGGGGTGGAGCCAGGATCCACCCCTTCCCAGACCTCATTTAAGGATTAGCAATGGAGGTGAGGGCATCTCTTGCTGGGGATCTCTGCCTACCTGAGGCTTTCCAAAGGTAAGCAGCTCTTTTCTTTCATTTCTGCAGCTGCTGCATTTGGGCTCATTCTCATTTGCTGTAGCCAAAGACTTTGCCATGCTGCTATTATTATGATACTTTCCATCCCATTATAGCATTAGAGCCAATAAGATCAATCAGACAGGCTCACGCAGAAGAGATGAATATGAAGATAGCAGACAGACCACAGCACTCATTCTTCTATCAAAGGCTGAACAGACTATTGCAGTCTCTGCTATACTGTGCACAAGGGAGAGGCCACCCAAACACACACACTTAGGTATTTGGCTTGTATTCTTGTTGCTCTGATGCTATTGAAGACCTTTGAGTCAAGACTGAACAGTATATTTGGCAAATCTCACCTGGGGAGGCAAAAAGATTCCGTGTCAAACTGCACTCCTGGATAGGTTCACATACATTCTTCACATGGTTTTGTTTCAAAGTACATCAGAAAAATACTAAAAAACAGAATTTATCCTGAATCACAGAACTACTGAGGCTGGTACAGTGCTCAGGGTCCATCAGGCCCAGCCCTGGCTGCAGCAGGGCCACCCACAGCAGCTGCTCAGGCCCATGTCCCAGTGGCTTTGGGAGATCTTCAAGATCCGCGGCCTCTCTGGACAGCCCGTATTAGTGTTCCATCACACTCAGTAGGAAGAAAAAAAAAGAAAAAAAGAGCCACTAAAAACAGCCTGGCTCTATCTTCTTTGCACTCTTCAGGTATTTTGTACATACTGATGAAAAACCTTCTCTTCTGCAGGCTGAACAGTCCCAGCTCTCATTGCCTTTTCTCATGGAAGAGATGCTCCAGTCTCTTTGTCATCTCTGTTCCCACCTTCACTGAACTCTATCCAATATGTCCATGCCTCTTTCATTCTGTGGAGCCCAGAAGTAGACACAGCAGACAAGCTGTGGCCTCACCAGCACTGAGTAGAAGAGAAGGATCTTCCCTTATGACCTGCTGGCAACACTCCTCCTAACGTAGCTTAGGACACTGTTAGCCTTCTTTGCTCCAAAGGCTCGTTGCTGGCTCCTGCTCAACTTGGTGTTCATCAGGACCTCAGGTCCTTTTCTGGCAAGCTGCTTTCCAGCTGGTTGGCCTCCAGCCTGTACTGTTACATAGAGGGTTGTTCCTCTGCAGGAACTTTGCTCTTCTTATTGAACTTCATGAGGTTCCTAGATAATAGATGCTATGCACAGATGCTGCTGTTGGAATGAGTAACACTCATTCCCTTTGCAGATTGGAATTGTTATGGTGGATTTTAAGCACAAAAATCATTCTTTTTCCAACAAGATGAAATTCTGCAGCTGCTTTAATACATGAGGCATCAGTTTAAGGTTTGAAGTAGATAATGTGCTCCCGAAGAGGAATACACTTCTACCAAGTGTGCTTGCAAAAAAGGGAGAGTGCAATTACCTGAGTTTGAATTGAGCCGGGATAGTGGAGCATGTCACAGGTTACGATCGTCATCCAGGAGAGATCACAGATAATTAGAGCAATTAAAAATGCCTTTGGGAGATAAGCCTTGACCAGTTAAGGCCAACTCTCACTGCTCAGCAGGGGAATACCAGTCTACAGCACCCACAGCTTTATTGGTGCTTGTGTGTGGCCAAACTGGGAATTCCAGCTCTTCCAAGAGACATTGTCTCCACAAGATCTGACCAAAGTAGCATGGCAAGAGGAGAAAAGAGTTTACTACAGTGGCATGGAGACACCTAACACACTTGAGCAAACCCCAGCATATTTGAAAACATGCCCATGGCTTCCTTTCTGTTGGGAGAGTTGTGTTAAACACACTTTCAAAGCCTGATTATAGACATTTATACCACCCAACTTGCAATCCCTTTTAGTGACTTGACTTCCCTTTACACTACTGCGGCTGCTTGTCTTTTCCCTAAGTCAGTTTTACAGGGTGCATGATGCACCTTCACACTTTTCTTGGGTGTCATTTAATCTCTTCCTACTTTTCTATTATTTCTGTACTATTGAATAAAGCATTAGCACACTGGGAGAACTAACCTGGTTCAGTGGGAACTGTGATCTTATTGCCAATAAAACCATAGTGAAGCTCAGGGAAACATGACTGTACTTACAGCAGCTCATACAGTTTGCTAGAAATCACCCAGCTATTACGTGAAGGAAGGGGTAATTACTGCATACAGTTATCTGATTTTTTTTTTTTTTTTGATTGAAGGAGTGGTGCTAGAAGTGAAACTAAATCAGTGAAAGATCCCCTGCTATTTCAAAAGGTCTTCAGTGTTCAGAGTTGATGTTTCCTTAAAGTTCTTTTTCAGTAACTTAAGGGGTTTGGGAGAAAATAAATATCTCAGATTCTAGGACTCCAGCTACTCCACAGTGCTAAAGAGCAGCCTTCATGAAATAGCAAATCTTTAGTGTATCCCCTCTAGTAAATGAAAAGGGAAAACTGGCTACAACAGACATGGAGAAGGCTAACGTACTCAAGTTCTTTGCTTCAGTCTTCAATGTCTCTTAGGCTTCCCAGTTCTCTTACAACCCCAAACCTTTGGCTGGGAGTCGGGGAGTAGAGCACCTCCTTCTGCAAGAGAAGAGCAAGTCTGAGACCACCTCATGAGGCTGAATGTGTATAAGTCTATGGAGCTGGATGACATGCATCCCAGGGTCCTGAAGGAACTGGCTGATGTGGTTGTCAAGCTGCCCTCCGTCATATCTGAAAAGTCATGGCTGTCATGTGTAGTCCCCAGTGACTGGAGAAAGGAAAACATCATTCCCATTTTTAAGAAAGTGAAAAGGGAAGAGTTGGGGAACTACAGACTGGTGAGCCTTGCCTCAGTGCCAGGGAAATTCATGGAGCAGGTCCTCTTGGAAACTATGTTAAGGAGCATGCAAGACAAGGACGTGATCCAAGACAGCCAGCAGAGCTCCACCAGGGGCAGATCATGACTAACCAGTTTGGTGACCTTCTCTGATGGAGTGACAGCATCAGTAGATGTAGAAAGAACAACTGATGTTGTTTACCTGGACTTGTGCAAGGCCTTTGACATGGTCCTACACCACATTTTATCTCTAAACTGGAAAGAGATGGTTTTGAAGGCTGGACTATTCAATGGATCAGTGCAGCTGATACAACAGAAGGAAGGCATGCCAAAGGGACCTGGACAAGTTTGAGAATTTGGTCCACATAGACTTGATGAGGTTCAACAAGGCCAAGTGCAAGGCTGTCTTCCCGTTTTATTTTCGGTCATATGCTGATCTTCAAGGCCCCTTCCAAGCCAAGCCACTCTGAATTTTCTTGTGATGTTCCCAAAATCATACTTCTTCCTTATTTGTTTTCTGCAACATACCAGATTATTTTGTTGTGCTCTCTACATTCAGTACATGTTTTTCTTGTATCACATCCTATAAGACATACTGAAATAGTCTAGGATCTGGCGCATCTGATTTTGGAAGGCAAAATCATCAGAGTTGATGCTAAACTGCGTTTTGGTTTGTGCATTTTCTCACTCTTCAGATGCCATCATTTAAAAGCATTTTCCAAAACCAAGATATCTCTCACATCCATGGATAAAGAAACACTGTGTATTGTCTTCTCAGGGCTATTCTACAATGACAAGCACCACTTCATGCAGGAATATTATACAAGTAATCAAACTTTCTATAAGTCAAAGCTGTCCTCCCCATCATCATTTTCCTAGTGTTCTAGACTGCACATCTTACCATTAATTTCCTTGCACTCAGGTAATTCTTCCCCTAGGAACTCTTGTGGTTTCCTGTACGCCAGCCACACCTTCCAACTACTTCTCTTTCCTAACAGCCTGAAAGTTACTGAGGTGAGTAAAGGCCATGTGACACTGTAGCAGAAGATCCAGAGTGCAGAAGCACAAAATGGATGAGTATCGGTGATGGAACTGGAAGCCACTGGGAGGAAACAGGTGAAAATACAAGAGTATCTGATTCCCATCTACAAATAAAGAATGAGAAAAATGTTACATTTCCCTCAAGTACCTAAATCTTTACTTGTCTACAATAAAGTGGATGAAGAGCCTACTCCTGCGGTACAAACACCCAGCTCAGAAGGCATAAGGTCACCAAAAGACACCCTCACACAAGGCAAACACCAACGCAGCCTGAAGCACTCTCCTCTCTACCACCCAGAAATTCAGCCAAATGAAAAGCAAAGCATCCCCTCCAGGATAACCAAACAAAAGCCATGTGTCTTGAACCCTCATTGTATCCAAACAGGCAAAGGGAGTTTGCCAGAGCAAGAAAGCTCCAGAGTCAAAGGATTTCTACTCAGAGTACTCTGCAACTGGTCCTCTGAGGCCTGGCCCACACTTTCCAGCCAGCTCCCACTGCTGAAGCTGAGAAGAGGAGGCCTCCCATTGCAATGACACATTTGACAGTTTTGCCAAGAGCACTTGGTGAGGTGCCAAGGAAAGAATCGCTGCACTTTCCTGAAAAAAAGCATATGTGCTGAGGAAGAATGCTTGAAATGCTTCCTAGTAAGCCTGGCTGACAAAGAGCCCCTGTGGAAAAACACCAGGGGTTGTTGATACCTTGGTTGTCTCCCAGGGGAGAAGGAAGAACTGGTTCTTCCTAGCTTCTCCTTCTCCAGAACTTGCCCACCCACTGTCAGTAATGTTCAAGGCATCTGCACTGATGAACATCTTTTTTTTGTACTCAGGCTCACTTTGAAGACATTTTCACACTCTGAATTTAAAGCTAATTAATGCCCTGTGTTTGCCTTGCCTCAATTAGCAGACTTCAGAGCCTCAGTGCTCAACACAGGGCTTTCATCAGGTCTCTTCGTTACCCAAGAGGATGCCCCAGTCCTGGCCCCAGCAGGTCCCACAGCAAGGAGTGCCAGAGCCACAAGGCTCTTGTAACCCACAACAAAAAGTGTCACAAGAAAGCTGAAGAGGCTTCTGGGAGAACACAGTATATTTTGGCCAGGGCCATCAGGGAGATTTCACTACGCTGAATGACACAAGGATTCATTCATTCAGGTCCAAAGGAGGTGCTGCATCAAAGCACCAACCCAGAGTAAAGGGAAAACAATTCACAATAACTATGCTTTTACAAATCCAAACAGAGGGAGAAGCCACTGTCCTGTCTAGGTTTTCTTGCTGAAGAAAAACCTCAAGGAGGAACCAGTGCCATAACAGTTGTTAGAGTCCACAATAAAGAATGTCTTCCAAAGGCAAAATTTTAAGGGAGTTACAGAGCAAAGTGGAACAAACCACTGATGACAGCAAGCTGAGCAATGTCGTTGATACAACAGAAGGTAGGGAAGCCATCCAGAGGGACCGTGACAAACTCAAAAGGTGGGACCTTGTGGACCTAATGAGGTTCAACAAAGCAAACTGCAAGGTTTTGCCTCTGGGTCAGGGTAATCCTGGGTATGTACACAAATTGAGAGAAGTACTCCTTGAGAGGAGTCCTACTGAAAATGACTTAGGGGCCTGGTTGATGAAAAACTGAACATGAGCCAGCAGCGTGTGCTTGCAGCCCAGAAGGCCAATGGTATCCTGGGCTCCATCAGAAGAGGGGTGGCCAGCAGGGGCAGGGAGGTGATTGTCCCCCTCTGCTCTGCCCTTTGGAGGCCCCAGTTGTAGTACTGCATCCAGGTCTGGGGCCCCCAACACAGGAAGGATGTGTAGCTTTTGGAGGGGGTCCAGAAGAGGACTATGAAAATGATCAGAGAGCTGGAGCACCTCCTGCATCAAGACAGGATGAAGGAACTGGGCTTGTTCAGCATGGAAAAGAGAAGGCTGCAGGGACACCTCATTGTGGCTTTCCAGTATTTAAAGAGAGTTCATAAACATGAAGCAAATCAACCTTTTACAAGAGTAGATTGTGATAGGACAAAGGACTTTAAACTAAAGAGCAGAGATTTAGATTAGATGTCAGGGGGAAGTTTTTTTTACTGAGGGAGTGGTGAGATGCTGGAACAGGTTGCCCGGAGAGGCTGTGGAAGTTCCATCCCTGAATATGTTTGAGGCCAGATTGGATGGGGCTTTGGGCAATCTGATCTAGCCTAGGTTGGCCTGTGGCAGGGGGGTTGGAACTTGATGATCCTTGGGGTCCCTTCCAATCCAAGCCATTCTACAATTCCATGAAATGCCCACATATCTCTGCAGGTGTATGGAATGGGGGTATAAAACACATATGTAATAAGATCACCGCAATAGCTACCTGAGACATCATTTTACTCCTGAACTTATATCATGGTGGAAGGTTTTAATAGCATGGCATAACCTAAGCCATGTATCTGTTCCATTTTTAAGACAGTTGACTTCTGTTTGGTTTACATAACACCCTCTGACTTTACACTAAGCATAATGGAAGACTCTTTTTCCATCACTTCTGTATGTCATATCCTTTCTTTCTGCTTCTTCTTCAAAACATATTGTTTTCTTTATGTAATGCAAGGTGATGCATCCAGAACTTTGCAGATGGAATGCATAATTGAACATTATATTTTATTCTGGAGAGACACACCATAAAATTAGGATTTGAACAATATTCTTGCAGATTTAGGGGAAGGGAACAAAGTAACACAGAAAAAAATCTAAAGCAATTTGTGGCATATCTACAGAATATTTTCCAGATATTTGCATAGTAAGAGAAAGCCTTAACATTAATAGAAGGTTCATTTATAATTCACAAGCAGTGTTATACTATGCTTAATTCCTTTAGCTAATTTTGCACAGAGTTTGGGGTGATAGTGAGAACAGAGGGTGAGAAAAGGACTATATTTCAGATAGTTCTCTTTATATATCCTCCTCACTTCTACCTCCCCCCAAAAATCTGTGCAGTGGGAAAACGCAGAGCAAAAGACTGCTAGAGCTCAAATCACATTGCAGATGAGACCACAGTGGGGTAACAATTTCACAGTGTTGAGGTCCTGTCTCTGTGAAAGGCATTTAAATGCTGAGGACAAAAGATTATGAGTAACATTTGATGCAGTACTACTGTAAAGTCAAACAGAGGAGGGAAAAAGAAGTATAGTCAAGAGAGAATGACGGTCAGGGAAAATAGAAAGGGATGGCCATTGCTAATAAGCTACTTTAGTCATTATCATAGGCATGAAAGTAAGATATGAATTTGGAGTGAAAAATACTTCATAGGGAGCTGCTTTGCCTTGGGATACTGATGTAAACAAAGAGATGTCAAATTATTAAAGTTTGAGCTGATGCCAGATAGTCTCAGAATGCAGAGTTTCTGCTTCTTTCTAAAACACAAATAGTAGGAATAATGAATTTGAACTTTATCACATGAGCACTGATCTTTATACCTACTGGCACCCAAAAACATCTGAGTTCTGTACAAACCCTAGTTTGTGCATTGCTAGGGCTCCATTTTTCATTTTCTCCAGATGTGAGGGTTTTTCTTATTTAAAATATTGTGATCTGGTATTTGTGGCTGCAGAAATACATATTTAGAAGCATACAGTAGGCAAATAGTATCATTCTGCACTTGTAAATATGCAGCTCAAAATGGGGGCTCCAACAGAAATTTGTCTTTCTTTTTCTTTAACTGGTCTGGCATCTCTGCACTCCATTAATAGACAAGGAGAAAAGAAAAGGTGTGTTACTATGACCAGCAATCATCAGTAATTAATACTAGAAAAGATCCAAGACAACAGGTACACCTACACCACCACATGTGCAGCTCATATGTTTATTAGTCACCACTTGATGCTAGAAGGTCTAATACCTGGCAAGGCTTTACTCCCACTGATCTCAGGAAGTTTACAATTGGGAGGGCCATAGGCACAACACAAATAATGTCTACTTGTCCCATGCACCGCAGTATGTAAAGCAGGCTGGCAATGAATGCAAAGCAGCTGAGCTCCCTGCTGCAGCACCCCAAAGTTAAGATGGATATCCATCCCATCACTGCAAGGCACTGTAGGCCAGGATGGTATGCAGGTGCCTAAGCTGTTTGGTGACTGGGCTTCCAACCCGCTGGCAGTGCTGGCCACACACGGAGACACAGGGGGACTGAGCCATTTGTCACTGCCACCTCATCATATGCCTCACTTCCCTGGCCACTGTATCCAGGGAGAAAGCACTCTCTGTTGTGATGCCAGGCAAGTTCTGGGAGTAGACATTCCCAGAAAGCTGCACATTTGAGGAGGCACTTTAAAAGCCCATACCTCTTTGTTTAAACTGCAGTTGAAGACAGACTCATAAACTCTGTGTATTTTTTATTGGTTTGTCTCATTTAATCCCCTTTGGAAAGGCAACAATAGAGGATTTAGTTATAGTGTTCTTTGTTTTGTTTTGTTTTCCCAAGCTAGTGAGGTTATTCCTTCACTATGAAATTTGAAGCAGAGTGTACCATACATCTAGCTATAAGCACAACCAGGATAAATCAACCCACCCCATTTGTCCAGTTCCTGACTCAACAATGAGCACCATTAGCCAGAGAATCACTTGGAAACAGAGGTCTTTGCCCAAATAACAGAGCTCAAAGGAGTAGCTCCTCAAGCAAAAGTGCTCCTTGTCTGAACTCCTGTGAAGCCTGTTTGAAATTCTCTCCTCCTGAACATGAGCCAACAGTGTACACTTGCAAGCCTGGAAGGCCAACTATGTTCTGGGCTGCATTAAAAGAGGAGAGGCCAGCAGAGAGAGGGAGGTGATTGTACCCCTCTACTCAGCTCTTGTGGAGGTCCCATCTGGAGCTTTGTGTCCAGGCCTGTTGCCCCCAGCACAAGAAAGATTTGAAGCTCTTGGTCCATATGAGAGCCACTAAGATGATCAGAGGGCTGTAGCACCTCTCCTATGAGGAAAGGCTGAGGGAACTGGGCTTGTTTAGCTTGGAGAAGAGAAGAATCTGGGAAGACCTCATTGTGGCCTTCCAGTGTTTGAAGGGAGCATATAAACAGGAGTAGGAACAACTGTTTAGGAGGGTGGATAGTGATAGGACAAGGGGGAATGGTTTTAAACTGAAATGGAGAGGTTTAGGCTAGATATTAGGAGGAAATTCTTCACTCAGAGGGTGATGAAGCACTCGAACAGGTTGCCCAAAGAGGTTGTGAATGCCCCAACCCTGGATGCATTCAAAGCCGGGCTGGATGTAGCTCTGGGCAGCCTGGTCTAGTGGTTGGCAACCCTGCACATAGCAGGGAGGTTAATCATTGTGGGTCTTTTCAACCCAGGCCATGCTATGATTGTATGATTCTATGATTCTAAAGGTGGAAACCTGGAGTAGAGTAAAAAGAGGCACTTCCAGGGGACAGAAAAAGCTCCTCACCAGCTTAAGTGTGGTCTAGTCATGGTCTCCCTGAGAAGCACCAAAACTCCCACTGACATCAGATACATCATTCGGTTATTCATGACAGCAAGAGAACACCTCTGTTTTTCACAGAATGGCTTGACTTGGAAGGGACCTTACAGATCGTCTAGTTCTAACTCCCTGCTATGGGCAGGGCTGCTGCCCACTAGACCAAGTTGCCCAGAGCCCATCCAGTCTGGCCTTGAACACCTCCAGGAGGAAGAGCCAAAGTTTCTCACTATCTTGTCTTCAAAAACAAAAACAAAACAAAACAAAACAAACACACCACTCTCTCATGCTAGATGAAAGCCTATTAGCAAAGTAAGAAGATCAGCAGATTCCCACCATCCCTTCTGCAGACTACAGCAAACTGCTCCCAGACACAAAAGCTAGTTTACCAACAGCTGCCAGCATTTTTGTTTAGAAGAGACTTTTGTTATGAGGAAAAAGGTGCGTAAAATTCAGGCTGCACCCTGTAATCCAATTTCACTCCTTTAATGGTGGACTTGGGCATCTGGAGTGTGTATGTGCAACAGCCAGCCTCCAGTTCAGCTTGTAAAATCTTTTTGCGGGGGGTAGAGACTTTCCCAGGATTTTTCATGTTAAAATAAACTAACTTAAGTTTTCATGGAAGATAGGAATACATATGACTGAATTGAAAAGTCAGGCTAAAAATAGCACTAAACCAATTGCATTGTTCATAGCGAGGGAAAGGAAACCTGAGGGGAAAAAAGAAATATATTTAACAGCTGTCTCAACATAATGTCAGATTTATTCAAGATTTCTAAAATGGTCTTTGACAAGCTTCAGCTCATTGTGTAGGGCTGGAAAGGGTATTGAGGGTGGACTATTTCTTGTGATTTATAAGAGACCACTGTGACTAGTTTGAAAAACCTGCATACAAGTGCAGTAAATTAAAACAGAAGCCTACATAAGACATGTACCTTGCAGACAAAAGGCTTAAAGTATTCTTCAGTCTTAATCACCAATGCAAGGTTTGCAAAGAGAAATGGGCTTCAAGAATTTCTACTAGCCAACTACTTATACAACTACTTCTGCTTTTCCAGAACAAACTTCTACTTGTTTATTCCGTTAGCACTTTTTGGAAATGGAAATCTAAACCCATGCATCTAGATCAAGCTTCTAAAGGAACCACACTTGGACTCTGTATCAGAAAATGCAGAAGTTTTCAGTGGCTCATTAACACCAGATCATGTACTTTCATTTACTGAAAAGCTTGCTCTTTGTACCATGCAATCTCTACACAAGTATTTTTAAAAATCACTAAAGCTTGTGTGTGCAGCACAGTGGAAAATAAAACCATGTGCATTTGATCAAAGATGGGTGTGTTGGCCTTCCCTTTAGCTCTGAGAGATAATTGCACACATTTTCATTCAAAATTTAAACATTACCTAATTCATCAACAAAACTTTGTACATACTGTACCACAGAGAAAACACTCCAAACACCTTCACTGGAAGCAAGCAGAAAGTGAAAACCCTACAGCTAGAGGTTGCTCTGCATAAGTGTATTAGTTTCACAGATTGAAGAGAAATCAGATTGTGATCTTCCTTAAAACCCTAGTTTTCCTTCTCCCTCTGGGCAGATACACACTCACATTCCCTTGCAGAGTCCAAGAAATTACTGAGCTGAGATTCCCGCCAGCTCCCACAGCCCTCTCCCAAGCTCTGCTAGTAAATCAATATAGGCAGCCCCTTTGGCTATTATCACAGGTCTGCAAAGGTACATGATCTTCACCACATAGTTTTGGAAAGACACAGTGTATGTCTTCAGAGGCTCTGGCACTGGTTTGGATAGCCAGCATAATTGGATATGCAGGGGGGTCACTTCTAGGAAGTGGGAGACAGAACCAGAGATGATGGCCTTAGCAATCACGCATCATCTTGGGTATGCTAGAGCAATGGTGACTGGAGAATAAACTGAGGAGGGGACAGAGGCAAATGGTGTCCTATGGATATGCTTTGCTCCCCATAGCATTGTCATTATTCCAGCTTACATATTAGCTGGTTATTTGCATAACACTCACTTAAATCACATATGAGATTCAGGACCTCAAATCTTATCATGACAGCTAATGCCCAGCCTACACAGTGGACCTGCAGCCCCTGTGTCACTATCCAAATTTTGAGACAGAAAACAAGCAAACCTCCCAGAAACTTCTGCTTTATTAGCTAGTATTTGTAGAGGAATGACCAGGACTAGACTACTTGATAGTCTTAATGAAGGCCTGAGATCAGAGTAGACAAGCGGTTCTCAGTACATTACTTAATACACTTTGTATACCTAAACCTTCTTGGCTGTCTTAAAGACAAAGGGTTGAAGTAAGAAGAAGAAGAAAAGCATGGACAAGTGCAGGAGCAGAGTATTCCAGCATTTTCATCATCTCCCTTTTATGCAGCTCACAACCAGATCGCCACATTTCAAAAACTGTCTGACTATTGCTATGGGTAGTGAATATTGAGTGCACCTGCTCCAACTTGCCTTATGAAACTACAGTCAATAAGATTTCTGTATTAAACCTTAGGAGAAAAGGCTCCTGCTTGGTATTAAGTCATCCACTGCTCCTGACTTATTCCACAGAATCTATCAAAGATGGTAATTCCAAACTTCAGGAGTTACACTTGTTTATAGCAACTTCTCCCTTTCTTAGGCGTCAGCTAAAATAAAGGAGTCTGATTTGGATTTCACAGGCGTACCCATGTTTTACATGGCTTCCAGTCAGTGCAAGAAGAACTACTGCAAAAGATTATAATCAGATGCAAAGCATCTTTTATCTGTCGGACATCCTACACACTTCTATGAAATCATGGGCCAATTATCCCAGTACTGCATTCGTCCTGGGCTGAACAAGTATCTCATCAATCACTCCAACACATATTGCTCATGCAGGGAGAATTGTTATGGCAGTAAGACAGTGAAACCCATGTGCATAGTAACTGAACAGATAGATTCCAAAAGTTTGGGATGTTCTTGCAATGGAAACAATGATGAATTACAAAAGAAAAACACATGCAACCTATTTAACCTCCTCATTTTCATTGCAAGGACAAGCATACAAATCTCAGGAAAAAGAATAGAGGAAATTAAAAAACAACAACAACAAAAAACCAGTAACACAACCATCTTCTCTATATTTCACACAAGATGTAGCACTTCCTTCTATTCCAGAACACCTTCCTGCCTCAATGTACACTTGCAGTGCCTGGAATGACTGACTGCTGCAGGGGACACAGGCTGCTTGATAGGAAAGTCAGATACACTGCTTATGAACAGATGTCCATACATGTTTGCACTAATGTACATATATATATATATATATATTTGCCTTCCTAAATAAAAGAGAAAAAACTGTAAAGATGTACTACAACTATGATGAGCATGCTTTTTCTTTAGCTGCATAAAATGGGAAAGAAAGCAACTTCTGCATTCAGTCTGTCCTCTGTGTGTACATGCACACAATCAGAATATGTATATACACAGAGAGTATGTACATACACAGATACATTCACATACACACACAGGGGAACAGTTAAATACGGAATTATTAGAAGTATATCCATGCACATGCACACAGACAAAACCTTGGATTTCTAGCAAAGCTTGAGCAATTCAGTGCAATAAAAAACAGCTCCTCACAGCAAAGCGCTTAACCAATGGCAGACTGTGTCCAAAGAGTGCGATTACCCCCAGGAACTGGGGGATTTGGCTGGAGTGTGCACTATGAACAAATGGCCTAAAATTTGTTAGGGGAAGGATGGGATTCAGCACAGTCAGGAGGCTTCATGTCCTCTGAAACCCTATATGTTTCATCCCCAGAGCAGATGAAAATGCAGTGTTTTTCCATACTTTAGAAGTTTTTTGTTTTTTTTAAAGAATCCAATTTCTGAAAACTAATTTATCCTCCCAGCATTTTCAGAGTCAAATTCTTCTCTCAGGACCACTGGCAAAAGAATAACACTTTTCATTACTGATCTTGTTCTTGTATACAGACCAGGGAAAACTGAAAAACCTAATCAGAGACCACTTCAGTATGCTATTCTAGATGCCCGCTAGGGATAAATGATGGCTCTGATATTGGCTACCTTCTGGAAATCATCTTTTCACTTTCCCCTAGAACCCATAATTTGAAGTATTTGCAACTCCTCTCACCTTGAATTTAATATTTACAGCATGTTTTCTATTCTAGGAGCTCAGAATTCCTCCTTGACTCCAGCTCATACATCACTTTTGTGTCGAACTCTGACCTCAGCTCTACTTGCATTCCCTACTCTGATGGAGCAGCTATTTCTGATTACAGACTGGCAAAATAAATCACAGAAAATTGGAGTTTCAAGGAAAAGAACATTTCATGTTTCATTGTGTTGTTGTTATGAGACAGGCAGGCTTTCTTTGTTTGATTTATTTTTACCAGAGGATGTTCCATGTTACTTGCTTCCACAGTATCAGTCTGTGTATTTGTGGTATTCCAAAGCCTCAAAAACCAGGCAGTTAAAATGCTCACGAATGGTGACTCTAGACTTCTGAGAACCAGTTTCTCCTAAGGCACTACTGGCTTGAACTGCTCCACTCAGTCATACTTCTTGTGGGTTCAAAAATACACAGAATCCCAGAATGGCTGAGGTAGGGCAGGGACCACTGGAGACCACCTGGTCCAAAACTCCTCACCAAACAGGGCCGCATAGAGCCCAGGACTATCCGATCATCACCTCTCAGTAGCTCTCCCATCATCTGTATCAGGCTTTATATTATCATCAGAAATCTCATGAAGCAGGGCATAAGGCCTGCAGGAGGCTTTGTTATCCATTCAGCAGATACAAGGCCAAGTCACGTTTCCCACGGAAACCAGAGCCTGTGCATGGCAGGCTCCTTCCAGCCTTCTTCCTTGTGTTGGGTTCAGAGCTAGAAATTAGTTACTCCATACTAGCTTGTAACATTTCCCTAAGTGCTTTTATGTGATGGTTCTTAACCATAATGCAAAACATGCTAGAGGAAATTTCTTATCTATGTGTAGTCAGTACTATTCTCCTTTACTGGGACGGGAGGAGTCACTCCATCAGTGGGACTTGCAACTTGCAAAGGACGCAAGAACATTAAGGACATACTGCACTGAAATCAATATGGAGTAAATCACAATCAGGGATATCAGACTTACACCTTCAAAAGCAGTGCTTGATTAACGGATGCCAGACTGAAAGACATTTTGAGTTTAAGCTCCCAGCTACCACAAGAGGCCCAGTGTGCAAGGTCCCCTCTGCAAACAGTTTTATGTAAATTTAAAGCGAAAAGTAGCACAGCTACATATTTCTATCACCTTCAAGTACAAACAAAAGGTCAAATAACAGATACACTGCCTCTTCTGATCTGTGATGCCAACAACATGATGCTACCAGTGGGTGACCCAAGTTCAAGAGCATGTTATGGTTTAAATGTTCCTAAATCAGACCTGAGTTAAGTAGTCAGCATTTGCCCTCTCCTTATGAAATGCATACTTCATATGCAAAACTCCAAGTATGTTTAGAAATCGGTAAGCAGCAAGATGCAAGCTTTCCTTGTAGGCAGAAGATACACTGTCCTAAAAAGGCACAACCAGAGGATTTTGTTTTATCTGTGAACATTCATCCAACCCAAAGAGAGCTTTGCTTAGACTGACAACAGGGCTGAATATCTCCCCCATTCTGGGCTAAATAATAAGGTAAGTTCCAGAGCTCAGTACTGCAGGAGACTGAAAGGGCCTTGGGGCAGGTATTAGTGAACTGAGTCTAACAATGTCCCTCTGGGGCAAGCAGATTTTCTTAAGCCCCTTTAATAGAAAACAACACATATGCAGAGAGATACAATGATTTGTTCAAAATCTCACTGAATTAAGCAAAGTTGAAAATGGAAGCCAGGTTTTTCCCAGCCTTGAGTCTCTTCCTCGAGCCATCCTTCTGCTTTCCCAGAACAAAGCAAATTAAATGGGGAGACTGCTATATAGCACAGAAAAATAGCTAGGATTTGCCACCATTAAATCAGTGAGATATCATTTGCTTAATATATGAGGAAACATAAGGAGGGAAACCTCAAGTAACTGCTCAATAGTAATTCTCCACAGTCAAACAGTCCAAGGAAAATCTTCTGATCATGCTCAATAAAAGTATTCACGGACATACTGCAGATGCAGTAAATAATATTACTAGGCCCTCTACAACTATAAGTAGGTCAGAGATGCCAGATGCTTTTCTCCCTTCTTCACAAAATCAAGAAGTCTAGCAAAAAACTGAATTCAGAGACACATCCCAAAAATAACAGCAGGCGTTTCAAATATGTGGATAGCTCCTATGGCTAGAGACATGGCCATGCATAACATAGCATTACAGAATTAAAGCTGTTACCTGTACACATTTGTGTGCACGGCCAGCATTAATGACACAGGCCATCTAGGAAGGACTAAGGATTACTTATCATTTCAACCCAATGAAAGAAGATCTACATTTCTCTTTTAGACACGTAATTCACAGGAGAATTGCGCTTGCCAACACTCTGAAAAAATAATCTTTCAGAATTCTTGCAAACCCGCTATGTTATGATTTCATCTCATGAAATACAACACCTTTACATTAAACCTCATAAAACTAAATCCTGCTGGATCTCTTCCAGGCTCAGAGAATAAACAGCTATATCAGTAATGCCTAGAACAGTGAAATCTGGCCCACTGTCGCATGGCATGTTCCCATTTACAGAGGGAAGCAGGTCTGCAAACAGCTAATTCACTTTGCTATTACAAAATCCTCACATATAATGAATTTCTCACCTAACTGGTCTAAGAAATACTTCAAGGAGGAAAAAGAATGCTTTGAACACCATAATGCATACTCATGTCTACTAGCCTTTTACCTAGTCCCTGCCTTCTCCCTAATGAAATATGTACTGCAGACCCGCTCTGGTTTATAGCAAGGAGTGAGCTCGGTTCTGTGTCTGAAACTCTGGGAGATAGCAAGGGGGATGAAATGTATTGTCAAAACAGTTCAAAGCACAGATGAGTATGTCCAATGAGATTACTCTTTAAACCCTGATTATTTTGGCTTTGCAGCCTGAAGAGCTAAACCTTTTGGTTTTGCCAGTCTCACTCAAGAGCATGAGTAAGGATATTAAAATAACTTGCACAAGTGCACTGGGAGACACAGACCTAGTGCAAAAGCCATCCTGGGGAACTTGCAATCAAATACGAGCCAAATGTTCTCCATACATAGCACATGGCCTAAGAACAAAAGCAATTTTCTATTTCAATTAGGCTCTTCCCTGCTCTTCATAGAGAGGAACGGTTCAATCCCTAAAACCGGACAGCCTAAATGTGGGAAAAGCAATCACAGATATGCACATCTTGCACATTCCTGGAGCCTCTCAGATCACTTTGCAGGCTAATTACACCTCAGGTGAACCACAATGAGATAATCTTCAGGGCTGAAGACTGCTCTGCACAACACAGGAGCCAAGGCTAACATCACTCGATACCACACCTCACCCTAAGATTCTCTTCCTCACTTTTTCCATTTGTGTCGGAGCACACTGAATTTTAGTAGCCAAGACTGGAAGATGATATTTCTAT
>PPHD01004295.1:12666-28295 GCA_002909625.1 Bambusicola thoracicus | reverse complement strand
TCAGTTTGGGTCACCTCATTATTCCTGGCAGCAGCCTTCCGCCGGGGCGCGACCATAGTTAAGTTAAGCGGAATACTTACCAGCACAGTACAGAAAGCCACGTGATTCACAGACCCAACCCCTCCTTTCTGTCTCTGGTGGGCACACCGCTGCCCTCCTCGGGGCTTTTTCAAGGCATGGGGCATGTGTGCAGCGCCATTACCCTGGCAACACCCACGTGCTGCATCAGCCGCTCTCGCGAGAGCTGCCGGAGTGCTTCGATGGCGCTGGGGTTCCCTGAGTAAAGGAACCGTTCGAAATCCCCTTGAACCACGGTTGCTGCTGATCGGTCCGGGATGGCTCCGAGGCAGCTGAGATCGCGGTGATCAAAAAGATCAAATCAAATTTGTCTTTCTTACCATTGCTATTGTATCAAACCACAGCATCTAGACAGGAGACAGTGCTGATAGATGAGAGCGACTTCTGCTATTTATTTCAGGCTAAGCCTGGGACCATCTTTTTTTTTTTTAAAAAAATTTTTTTAATTCTACACCATCGATTTGATCTGTCATTAGTAGTTTTTACTAGGGAGAACATAAATACTTGCACTCCAACCAGGTGACGGGTCCACAGCTCATGGCATTAATCATGGATGGTTCTCTGGCACTGCACCGTAATTTTCCAGAGACTTTTTCTTGTGCAGATGTAACATACCCAAGATAGATACAGAAACATATGGTTATCTTATCAAATGCCTACGCGTACAGTTACAGAGGGAAAGACGCTTTTGAGAAGATACTGAGTGGCAATGGTTTATTGCATATCAACACCTTGAGCCATCTCAATTTTTCCACAGTAGGAAATCTGATCTAGAGCATATGGTGAGTTCAGATGCAAAAGCATGATAGACTTAAAATGGCAGTTCTTAATTAGCACCTTATTAGTGTTCAGGTGCTAGCCATGTTTAGCAACAGCATGGAATGTATGGTCTACATTTTGGCATCCAGAATGGAGTACACCTGTTTAAACACGTTTTGCTACTTAAATTGGGTTGATTTTTTACTAATGACAGTAAAAGATAGCACAGAGCTGTTATAATGCCAAATTGCACTATACTTTCGAAATCCTTGAAATACTTTTTGCACTTCCAATAAATAAAGCAAAAACCTATGTCAGTATACATACTACAGATATTCTGCAGGCTGTACTTGCATTTACCACCCATAATTCTGAGATAAGATATCTAAACTTGCCAAAAGTTTGACAAAGATAATTGCAGCACTGTTGCTAAGCATTCTGTGTAAGCAATCTGTATTCAGTTTACACTCAGTTACAATTAGAAAGTAAAACTGGAAAATGACAACTTCTACTTAGATGCTTGAAATATATTTTTTCTAACATTGATTACATCAAGGCAAACATTATGTTACTTACGATTTAGGCTTGTCAACTGCTGATCACACACTAAGAATTATAGGATGAATGAGGATGCAGGAAAAGCCATTGCTTTACTCATAATCCCTGAAACTTCAGAAATGTAATGCTGTTCATGACAAAAAGCCCTGTTGTGACTCAACGGTTTACCTGCTAGGTATCTCTAGACTGTTAATCTAAACCACTTCACAAGCTACAAACTTGTTTTCCATTTGAGAAAAAAATCACTATTAACAAAATTATTGTATTGAAAAGCAGCAGGAGATCAGTCTATCCAGTGGCAGAAAACACATATCTAAGACTGACTGTGTAGTAACCACCCTGGAAGACTAAAGCCTCCCAGAAAATGAAAATTACATTATTGTTGAGGGAAAGCATCACAACTAAATTTCCAGCCCGCTATCTTTGAGAATTGATTGTTATACTTGCCTGACTATTTAAACATTAAAACCCTAAAGCATTAAGTATAGTCTTTTGTTTAACCACAATCTCTTCAATTTTTCAGGAGTGGTGGGTTTCTACTGCACAGTAACCAGAGAGAAAAGTATTAATTGCAGTCCTTGTAGATGACCCTTCAGGAAACAGAGGATGATTTAAAATACCTGGGCTGTAAAAAGCCCAGCCCACCCAGATGTTTTAGGTCCCTGCTGAGTAGTGACTGTTCTCTGTGGGATGTGGAAGTTACACAGAAGTTAATGGAAAGAAATATGCGTATATGTATGTAAAAAGAAGAAAAAAAAAAACACAAAAAAAGCTATTTGAAATTGTAGGTTCTTCTTTGACTGATAGTACAGTCAACAACAGGCTGGTTTCTATTGCTTTATTTGTGATAAGGTATACTGATAAAAGAAAACAGAAAGTTAACTCTTATAGTAGTGATGTGAGGTAGGACAGTTTCAGTTTGCTGAGAGCCTAGTCCCTAACTGAATTTTCAGAGGCTTTTAATGTGAAGTAAGGTACATGTTCAAATCAATACTAATAGCCTTTCTAACTTGTTTTATGCTTGGAACAGAGTGAAAAGAAAGTTGGAAAAAAATATTATCTGTGATAAATGATGCATCTGGCTTTGTTGTCTCTTCCAGGGGTCAAATTCATGTGAACAAATTCTATCTCATCGTATTGTTGTTTATTTTACTTGGTTTTGGCTATAAGATTCAGAATTTAAACTTATGGATTTCTTGTTTGTTTTGTTTGTGGCAGTATCACTTATGTACTATCACTTAAATGACTTAAAATATTAATTTAGAAGAATATAAGCAGTTCTAGCTTAAGCTGTGCCCCGAAATAGCAGCTTGATCAAGCTGAAAGAGTACAATAGAGAAACTCCAGATTTTATGGTTTTTGTTTGTTTGTTTGTTTGTTTTTTGTCATTGCATTTAGAGGTTTGAATATTCACAATAATGAGTGCAAGTGTTTCAAGTTTTTTCAGTATCTTTACTGGAAAGTAGTGTGCCTGAACAAATTAGTTAAATCTGTTTAGAAAAACTAAATATGACAGTGGGAAGAGACTTTTAGTGTCTAATCTTACACAGTCCTGCCAAGCTCATTTTATTCACCTTTTTCCCTTTTAACTTTTTTTTTTTTTTAACTAAAATCAAGATAGCTTTTTAAAAAGTTATAGATATTTATTGTATATTTTAAAATACTGATATATTTATTTAGATATAACCCATCAGCTCTATTGCTAAAATATAGGAAAATATACTAAAAAAAAATCATATTAACATTTCCTGAAGAAGACAGTAAAAATAAATATTAGTTCAAACACTGGATTTCTTTCTTTTGGGTGTGTTCGTTTGTTAACACCTCTAACTTTCTACTGATCTGCTTTAGCAGATGTGTTTAATGATTAAAACTAAAAGCTGCTGTTCTGACTTGAACCTTCGTATGATATACATTGATATATTTTCTGTTTAAGTGACATATGACTTGTGTTATGAAGCCAAAAGTATTTATTTATTTACTTATATTTTTAAGCTCATGGCTGGGTTGTTGTAAACACTGTTTCTATACAAGAGAAGTGAGGATGATACTTTTCCTATGCATAGGGAGGAAGGTATTGTAATGCTTTTTAATGGATATTCTCAGTTTCTAGACTCTGACAAATGGAGACGTGGTCTGAAAATGAGAAGATATAGGTGTTTCAATTTTGTTTTTCTTATCATTTCTTCAGCTAACAATAGCCAGCTTCCTATTTCTTCTTTTCTCTGGAAGACTTAAAATTTTTTTGTCATTTTTAGTATTCTCATACCCCTCCAAAATAAGAATTACCACTTCTGGTGTCATTATTAGCACATAATAGTATGGGAAATGTGCAGACAAAATCTGTCTAAGGAAGTCGTCATTAAATGATCGTTGGTCTTTTGCTAAAAGGAGTGATGGTTTTGAACATAAGCTCTAGAATGCAGTACCAGTACAAGCTATACAAAGGAAGAAACTACCTAGAGAATAACTTCATTGCCCAGCACAGCCAGTGCCTTTTGATGTGTGTGTACTTTTTTTTTTTCCAATCAACTGATGTACTAAGATGTTTATTATTTAGCCATCTCTGTCAGAAGCCATTGCTTTTGCAGGAAGACAAATGTTTCCTTAGGCTGATTAGTGCACTTGTAAGAAAAGATGATACTACAGCTTTATTTCTAATAGTGATATCCTGTTATTCACTTAATAATATGTTATAGTAAAAGTATTTTTATTTCTCTATTGTGAAGAGCCACAATTCTCGGGAAGTGAATATAGAACCATATGGGCATTTAGCCACAAAGACTGGATTCCATATAGCATTTCATCAGAGTAGCAGCAAAACTGATTGTGAGGCCGTAAGTGAACTTTCAATATCTCCAGGCACAGCAAAACAAGTCAAGGACAAAGCAAGGTCTGATGAAATACTGCTTCACCCTCTTCTCTTGGTTTTCTTATCTATTGTTGAATGAAGTCAAATTCAATTTGAATATTTTGCACAGAGTTCCTACATTTTAAATTGTAACAGTAAGCACTATTATTTATGCTCACACATACTGTTTGTGTACACACGCAGTAAGTTTGTATAAATAATCAGGGGAGCCTGGGCTCCGAGACTTTTATGGGTGAGTATAACAAAGGTGGACATGATAGCTGCAACCTTTCTGCAACATACTGCATAAACAAGGTACTGTCTACAAGTCTCTCATCACAGTTTAGGATTACCTCTCCTTCCCTTCTTGCCTATGCTTCATGGTGCAGATCTCTGTAGGGCTGTACAAACAGGGGTTTGAGGGAACTAGCAGCCATGGATGCATGAGGAAGGCTTGCTCATTCGGTGTCAGTGAGATGTGATTGCTCAAACTCAGCATTGCAGTACAGCTTTCAAAACAGAGAGGCCCCTCATTTTCTCACACTTCTCTCTTTCTAACTGTTCCTTCTTTACGCCCTTGAAGAGTTTGGAAAGTATGTTAAAACTTCATTAAATGTAGAGTTAGGCGAGGAATATTTGAGAAATCTGCTGAATTGCCTTCCTACCTTCAAAGCTGTATTTTCATCTAAAGCAACAATTTGTGTTAGATGTATGTACATCCTAGCAGTAGACCTGATAAGGTAAAAGGACACAGATTACTTCTGGAACAAGGAGGCAGGAGGGGAAAGAGAGCAACTGCCTTCAGCACAACATGAGGAAAATAAGAAAACAATCAGGCTGTAGTGATGGGTGATTTCAATTTCCCAGTATGAACTGGGAAAACTGAAAACATGGCTCAATGAAAAATAAAATTATAGAAGAAATAAAGACTTCTTGACCTATGGTGTCAAAATCCTAATAGGACTTGTCGTCTCCAATTTCAGCAAAAATGTGCAGTTAGTAGATTAGAAACAGCAGAGCTACTTGGCTCAAGTGACCCCATGATTAAATTCAATATAACTTAGAAGACTAAGCCAAATATATCAAAACCACAATATGAATTCTCAAAGGTACACCTTTAAAGTAGATGTCTAGGGGGGGGAGAAAACTGTGAAAAATGTAGAATGAGATAATGGAAGGTTTCTCCAGTGAAGAGAAAAGGATTTTGGTATGCTTCCAAGATACAGTTTTGAGGGGAAAAAAAGATAATGATGTGGTCAGGGGGAAATAATCCCTACAGTTTGACTGATTTTATTTTTTAAACACTTGATAACGAATGTGTTTCATCACTTCATTCCTGCAAAAATCCTTTTGTATGAGACATACTTGCAGTCATACTTTGAAGTGTGAGGACACCAAGAATTGCCTGTCCATAGCTATTTTATAACCACAGAAGGAGTGCTCAGGTATTCCTCCTGTAAATGATTTAATGTCAGTCCTTGGCTATAGTGCAGGACTAGCTTTGAAAATATTTTCTGTTAGATTATCAGACACTGTGGGAAAAAAAGCACACCTAGGGAAGAACTGGGGCTTCTAGAGATGCAGTGGGTGTGAAGTGGTTATGTAACTATGATTTTAATGTATTTGCACTATGTCTTTGCTAAAATGAGATAGTTATCAGGGTTATAAATTTGAATCGTGTCTGGTAGGGTTTTAAACTTAACACTGTGTATGTTAGGTTAATCTGTCTTAAATCTAGATGTGTTTGAAATTCCTTCGTTCTTTGCCCCTATAACTCATAATTGGACCAAATATTCCAGAGAAGATTTAAAGTAATGACAGACTCTAGAGAAGAATTTATGACAAGAATAGATTCAGGGGTAAATACTGTGTAAGATAATACAGGGTACTGTGAGCTGGGAAGCTACGTGCAGGAGCATATGGCAGTTTTATTGTGCTTAACCTGCAGTTGTGCATGTTTTGCTGGGTATCTGTATTTGCCTGTGGTTGCTTAAGCTTCACTCAGTTCATCTAAACACACTGATGATAATTTATTTCATTCTGAGGCAGTGTTTTAAAGTGATATACCATATAATATGCTTGTACAATCTGTTAAATTTTACATCTACGTTATCAGCTGTATAAATGAGAAATACCATGGAAATCTATGGATAATTGAAAAAGCAAAACAAAAACACTAACTAGTTGGTCTGTATATTTTTAGTATTTAGTATTAATTGTACATGAAAGGTAAGTTTAAAAATAACATCTTATTCTCAAAAAATCTCTCCAGTGGACCAGTGCATTAATGTTGGATAATATAACTGTTTATTCTTATGTTTCAATGTTTCTTTGAATAAAGAGACAACAGCTCAAGGAAACATGATGAAATTCTGTAGTTTAGATAATCCGCCACACAATACGCAAAAGTAAGTTATGATCAAACGTTAATGAGGACCTAAGCCAGTTCACCAACTAGTAGAAACTGTTGTAGTTCTCACTTATTTCTCTCAAATAATTATCTGCAGTAGATAAACATCTGATCTATATCTAATACCCACGAGCAGAGTAATGGCTGAAGCATTTGTCAGCTAATTTGTAGTAATAAAAATATGTATCTTAAATTATTTCAGGGTTTTATTTTAACATATCAGTTTTCTGTATCATGTGATTTCTTAATACAGCTAAGGAAAATGGAAAAAATGCAGATAAGTCAACTGTATTTACAGAAAGTATAAGAAAAATAGAATTTAAATTAGAAACTGCAAAATTTTGATTCAATAAGCAAAACAATAGTCTTTGAATATAAATGTTAACTTTAAAGTAACTTGTTTTGATTGCACTACAAAACATATTCCAAAAGGAGTCTAAAATAAGTCCACTGCTGTACTTAAAGGTTATTAGTATTTAAAAAATCCCAAGGATTCACATTACACCAAGCTTTGTGTGATATAAAGACATAGGATTATGGATCTCTTACATGCTTCCCCTCCTCCACCCTCACCGTCACTTATTGCAAGTGGGAAGAACTGTGAAATGATTAAGCAAAATACATGCTATCAACCCTAATCTTTGCAGAGCTAGTATTTTTATAATGGACGTCTAAAAATATCTGTCATTAAAAAAAAAAAAAAAACAATTTTTTTAAACTGTAAATTAGCACACCACATATTGCGAGACTGTTAAGTGCTTTCAAGTGTTCAGATTCTGCTGAGATATACCCATTTAAAACCCAGATAAATAGGCTTCACAGATCATAACACACTGTTGTTGAGATACCTCCTTATAACTTGTCCCACATTTCAGTGCAAGTGTGTGCTATGTTTTGGGTTGGTTTTGTTTGCTTTGTTTTGTTTGTTTCTCACATAGTACCTAAGAGCTTCCATTTGCCTGGGACATATGATAATCATCAGTGAGGCTTTAGTGTTAAAGTCAAAGCCAACTAAATGGAAAGAAAGGGAAGGAGTTAAATACCTGCTTAGGAATTAAGTGGGAGGAGATAGTGTCTTTGTGCACTCAAACATAATGGAAAATGCTGGCAATGAACAATATCACAATGTGGTATCAAGCTAAAACGTTTATCTCTCTTCTGAAATTTGCCTTGTTTCAGACCTGTGGTCTTCATGTTGTTTCGGGCTCCACCATCATTTTGTACTTCTCTGAGTTATTACCTTTACTATATTACCTAGACACATTTCTAGAATTCAAACTTAAGGGGAGCCCCAAGAGTGTCAAAGTAGATGGACAAATATACCTTCAATAAAACACTATTTCAATTGCTTTCATGGCTTCGCACGTTTGCTTGTTACTTGAATATTGGTTCTGCCTTGAATCTTCCATGAGCAGTAGAAGAAGGATCTTTTTCTGCTCTAGTCATACCAGATCTTTCCTTTCATGAAACTTTTGAAAGTTTAAGTATATTCTTTTTTTTTTCTCGTAAGATGTTTCAAAATCATTTTTAAAATGTTTTGGAAACTAAGAAGAATGAAAAGAGCACTTTTATTGTAGATTACTACATTTGTAGTCTCAGTGCCTATTTTAGTATAAAGACATGAACTGGGATCTCATGATTCTTTATAAATACGTTTCTAAGAAGGCTATAGACTGATCTGGACTGCTTTTTAAGACCAGAAATGTTGTCATGCACGTGAGAGACATTGTGGATCAAAATTATTGGAGGAGTGCTCTGTTCTAAATTTATTTTTCATATTTAAAAGTAGTCTTTAGGAGTAAATACTGCTCATTTAATCAGAATTATTATCTATGGTAGAATAATTTTAACACATCTGGAATTTCTAGGTTTTGTTTTAAAAGTCAGAATATCTGGATCTAAGAAGGATCTACCTCAGATATTGTCATTGGGATGCTGATGAACTTTCATAAGGGCATACATGACAGAGCATTTGTTCTGTTGCTTGCAGGCATAACAGGTTGAGGGGTTCTCCACTTGTTCAATTTGTGGATTAACATCCAGATCAGCTAAAGGATGACATTCTACAAGTGTTACATCTGCAGTTTGCATTGAACATATGTAATAGCATATGGTCACTGGAGGTTTATGGACTTTTTTTCATTAGGAAAACTACCAGAGTTAATATTAGGTATGAAGAAACATATACTGTGCAATCTTGTGTCAACAAAATAGAGGGGGGTTAAACTAAAGCAAAAAAATTACTAAGTTGAAAGGTGGAGATAGAAAGGCGAGGAAGGGAAAAAAATAAACAACCTCCTTACTACTACTGGTATATAGATGAGTGCAGTTGGTATAGCCTATGGAGACAATCAGATTTAGACCTGCAAATGTAGAACTGTATTGTATATTTACTGACAGCTATAAGCTGAAATGCCTATGGTCTTATATTGCATAGCACATTAAAATACTGATTTCCAGGTATTTGTTCATAATAGCTGTACAGGCAGAGTGGGAAGAGATGTGCTCTCTCTCGGGGAACAAGTGGGTGCTGGCTAGAGTATAATCTGAACAAACCATGGTCAGGATCTCCCTTAATCACAAAATCCCTCACATTATCTCTTACTATTTTTGTAGTGCAGATGTTCAGTACACATTCATTTCAGATATCACTCATGAGTGAGCTTTTGAGTATATAGTGATGAAATATCTCAAGATACTTTTTTTTTATGACAAATTTAATATTAGAAATGTCCACAGAATTACACTTTATACATATTATATAGGTTTATACTGTAGCCAAGTCTTTCAAGTTTGTATCATCACATGTAGGAAAAAAGAACAGTGTGATTTGAATCATAAAATCCAGTCCTATATATCTTAATTTTAGTGCCTAAATTCATCCTTAAGGAATTAAACATCCAGGTATATTTGGGTATCCTTGAAATTTGTATGTATGCCTTTTATAAGCAATTACGCGTGTCCAGGAAATATAAGAATATATTCTTCTACCAGATAGGTAATGCTGGAAGCAGCAATTGTCTCATCTGTAATGTGCTTCCTATCTTATATCTGCTGTGTCCAGCTTTAGCCCTGGTTTTCAAGAAACTTATTTTTCTCCACTTCTTCAGTCACCAAAAATTAAGCTTGCTGGAGTTCTGGAAGAGTTTGGGCAATTCTTAAAGATATCTGGTTCAAGTTCTATATGGTCTTGTGCAGAGTTGGGCTCAATGATCCTTTTAGGTCTCTTCCAATAAAGGTTATTATGTGATTACATAATCCTGTCTGTTACCCCTTCCCTCCTGCCCCCCCCAACTCCCCCGCAATAAAATCAACCCACAAAAACAAGACAACAATAACAACAACAAAAAAAGCAACAATGCAAACAAAATCCACATCTTTTTATTGCAATTTATTATGAGCAAACCTCATGCCCTTAATTATAACTATCAATATTCCATTCACCCTTCTAGCCAGGGAAAGGGCTTACTGGTGCTGCTATCTTACCAACTCCCCTACTCTTAGCCAGTCCATCCCTCGATACTTATATAATCTTTTATTGCCGGTGTGTTGTGAAGGCTTGTGACACAGGACTGGTACCTGCATGTTTTGTGAACAGCCTTGGTTTATATTCAGTGTCCTTTAAAGGCCAGCATGTAATGACATTAATAGGCATCATTTTTCTGCTAAATTTTAGTCTCATGGCTGATACAACATGGGTTGAGTGGATGCTTTGATCCCAGCATCTGCCACATGGCTTGATCTAATACAAACAGGCGTCTGCTCTGACCATGGTATTGGTACCAGAACAAAACTGCCTCTCTCAGTTTCCCAATGAAGGACTTCAAATTTCTCTGGTTTTCCCCTTCCCAAAATGTTCCTGAGCTTGACTCTCCCCATGTAATGGCAACCTCTCTCCCCTTTTCCTTCCATGTTTATTAGATCTAAACAGAAACACTTGTGAATTGTCTTTAATAATAACTGGCTTGATTACACATGGGCTGCTAAGTTCAGTAGACACTTCAGTTGCTTAGTCTAGACGCCTACAGGTACTAAATTTAGGTGGAGGTAGCATGCCTCTCTCTGATGCAAGTGCCTGAAGCCAGCTCTCCTTCAGCGTTAGTTTAGTAGTAAATCTGATTGTGAGTTCAATGTCAGCTGCTACATACGCTCACTGACCAATATACTATAAAAACATTGAGACACTCAGAAGACAGAAAGCCATTAACCAGCTGGCAGGCAGCCAAAATCATTTCCAGAATCTTAGAGCCCTGAAAATATTTTCTAAGACAAGACTGAAAACTGCTATCATGTGTGTGTTTGTTTGTTTGTTGAATCTCAGTTATTTAGCAAAGGTTTTCCTGGGTCTCTAATGCTCTAGGGGAATTAACAATATTCAAAGATCTTTACATCTACAGTGCTAGACACGGTATGTAATTGAAAAATAATTGTAGTTGTTAGTTTATGCCTAACCACAGGTAGCTTCTCATTAAATCTGTACTGCATAATTTGTCTGGATTACTGGTTTCTGATTTCTGCAATTTTGCATAGTAACTAAAACATAATGTAATCTTTGTTTCTGAAAATTTTAAGCTAGTGCAGTAAGGAACATATGTTCATGCAGTGGAACTTAGATGTATTCAAATTAGAACCAAACTAAATCTTGGAACTTGCTAAATATGAGCATTAAATAGTAGAAACAAGGAACCTTATTCAGTGTGGTTGAATGTTGGCGTTGTATTGGTTAATCATTCCCAAATGTTTTCCTCAAGCAAGAACTTTGCTTTGAAAGACCTGAGATTTATGTATTATGTAGTAAATGATCTTTATGAGAGCAGAGATAAAATTAGAATTTCCATCCAGTGGGAAACTGGCATTCCAACATTTTTTTCCCCAGATCTGACTAAAGGTCAGATCTTGAAATTTCTCATGTAGCCCACTCTGCTACAGTTCATAAATCTAATGGACTCTTTCTCCTTCCCTGGTTTTCTATATTGCATCTCTATAGATGAAACCTATGTGGACTCATGTAGAGAAGTTCTTTAAAGAGGAAGTTGGATCAACAAGGTCATAGGGTACAGAGTGCAATAAAAGTGGAAAGGTGTTTTCTTCAGGACATGGGAGAACAACTTGGAGCTATTTGATAGCTCATGAAATAATAGTGAAGGAAGCAAACGTCATTCCAACACCAAGCTGTAGAGTTTTCTGAAAGGGAAAAAAAAAAAAAAAACAGAACAAAAAACAAAACGAAAACAACAAACCAACCAACAAAACAACTCCTTTCTGGAGGTTAATATGAGTTAAAAATAGACTATTGGAAGACATGAGATCAATCAGCTAGTTAAGATTTTTTATCTGTGCACCTAGAAAGGAATTGAATCCCAAAGGTGGTGGCTATACAACACCTCATGCATCTAGTTTGCATACAGCCTCATTCCTACTGTCAAGAGAGGTCTAATGGAGTTTGCCCAGACTGCTCGCTTTGACGTAGGGCTGTGAAGTAGCCATTATGCATCTGTGTTGGGAGTGAGTGCAACGGCACAGAGCAGAATGATGGCACTGCAGTGGTTTGTTTGATTTTTGTTTGTAGTCTTTCTGATTGTTGTGATGTTTGGAATTGATTTGGAATATGCTTATATGAGATGATGGGGATGTTTTGCTAAAACAGCTATAAGGATGGAGTTCTCTGACCTCATGTAGTATAATAAGGTATTTATAAGATCACTGCAACCCTGATGTTGTTATTAATGTAGGTATAATATACACAGAAGTGAATTATATTCTAATAAATAGTGTAAAATGCACTATAAAACATGCCTTATAGCTTTAGAAGAATATATGACAAACATGGATTAATTTATGAAATGGCAGGCTTTAAAATGTGTTCTTTAGTTCTTCCCCTAATACACTGGTGTGAACATCAGTTAATATCATGTCCTGCCAGACCAAAGAGATTGTGAAGATGAAAAGGCTGGCTTTTCCTTTGGGTCAGGAAGAGAGGCAATAGATCTAACAGCAACTGTTGTGTTGTTTTGTATTTTTTTCTTTCCTACTGCAAAATATATTTCAGTGGAAAATTCCTGACCAGCTTTAATTTCTGTTGATGTCTACTTCTCTGGTAGACACAGTCATAAAGTGTGAAGTCTTGTCTGAGCTCAGGCACAGCTTCCAGCTCACTCAGCCTCCCCTGACCAGGAAGCAGCTGCAGAGGATTCAGTACACATTAATTAGCTTCAACCAGTGCTCACCAGCAGAGCAGTCCACTGAGATCTCTAGTCTCAGGTCAGGTTTTGCTCTTACTTTAATTTGGACAATGGTATTAAGTTCCAACAAAAATTTGTCTTTTAAACTATGTTCAGTGGTCAAAAGGGATACCTGTAAGTTTACAGAATGTATTTGCATGTCTCTCTTCATTTGCTGATTCGACGAGCTTCATTTTTTAAATATGCATAATGAATTTTTATTGTTTTTTTTTTTTATTTATTATTATTATCTTTTTTTATTTTTTATTTTTAGCAAAGTGAATCCTATGCCCTGTAGGGTTTTGTGTGTGCCCAGAGATGTTAATTTAAACATTTAAAAATTTAAACACAGGAGATTACTTATATGCCTCAAGTTACACTTCTGCTTAAATATCAGTGAATGCAGATGAAATTCTACCAGTAACTTGCCCATGATCTGCCTACATAGCAATACTTCATTTTGGAGCCAATCTGTCCTCTGTTTCCCATTTGTCACCGATGCACGTTGCTTAAAGTATGCACTTCAGCATAAAAGCAATACACTCTCTGCAGTTAACCCCAGCTGGCTGCAGGTGCTCCTGGGTCAGGGACAGCCACTGCTGACCCCACAGATGGTGATGTGGGGCTCACCAAGCTGGTTTTGTAGCTTTGAGCATCCCAGCACCTGGTTCCTGGGAGAGCTCATCAGCTCGGGCACCGAGCCACAGCAGTTCAGAGCACTCGCTCAGGGCCACTGCAGTAAGAGCCTGCAGGAGGGAGCAGCACAGAGCAGCAGCATTTGTGTGGCTCTGCAGGTCAGCTGGGGACAGAGCTGAACGGTGTCTTATGAGCCTTGCTTGATTCAAGCTGACTCCACAGAGCTGTTTAGATCCCTGCAATATGGTCACAGCATGTCTATAATCTTGGGTTTTTCAATACCCGGAGTAATTCAGTCCCCTACTATGGCATGTAACAGGGAGCTGACTGTAGCTAGGATTGGACCCCTTGTAAATACTTGGATTGTCTGAATTTTACTTTTTCTTTTTCTTTTTAAAATTTATTTCAACTTTGCACTTGACTAATTTTGCATTCCTTCTGGTTATTACATTTAAAATTCTATTTGTATTTTCCATTCTGCTGCTATCAATACATGCACCTTCACTGACATTACTGCTAATGACGTATTCTTCTTTTCATCAATAAAACACATATTCTCTGGAGTGACAGTAAGATAATCTGCTGCAAACTACATTACTGTTAATAGGACAATACAGTGAAGAAAGAAAATTTATTTCATCTTGGCAGCTGTAGCATCACTTCAGTATTGGTGATTGTGTGCATGTTGATGGGAGGGGAGGCTTTCTCCTTGCTACCATTTTGGAAACTGAGTTTGCACTTTGGTTCCTAGAATGGCATGGCCATAAGCCTTAAGATGTTTATTTTTCTATAATATCTGTCCACCAACTTTGTCAAAAACAAGGATACTAGATAACAAGTGCTTTGACAGGCAGCAGGAATTACAGTCTGTGAGATGGAGGACTTGTCCTCCTGTTGCTCATTTCACAGACATCTTTATCTATTCAGAATATCCCGCTCTATCTCTCATGGAACAAAGGCATTATTTATAACAGGAGTTTCTCCATGTGTGGGAAGCTTTGGCAGAAGGTTATCAGAGCTGCAAACATGGGTAAGCAGTACTAGGAGTCTGGTTGTACGTACACATCTGACTATTTTTGCAGGTATCTCAGTGGTCAGCCCTCATCAGCATAGTGCGAAATTACATTCCAAGTACTTAAACATAACAATGTTGTGGATTACAAATGCTAAACAGGCTTTTAGCAACTTGCTCTGTTATTTCAGGAAAATAATGAAAAAATGTCATAGGACATTTTGCTTTGTGAGCATGTACTAATTAATACATTACCTTGTAATCTTTTCTATGGTCAAAAGCATTGCTATGATTGCGGAGTTGTAGTCTGACCATCTATTGTCTGTGCTTTCTTTTTTCAGATTAAAAAAAAAGTATAGAAGTGTTCATTAATGATATAAACCCCCAGTTTCTACAAAACCAGTTTAATGATATTCATTATTTTACATGCATGATAAAAGTAAGTGGTATAGTGATTAGGCAACAGACATAGAGACATGCAGGAAACACTGTATCTCCTACAGTGCAGTGCAGAATGGAGCAGACTCCAGAAGGCATTGGCTGTTGGGGTGGTGCTTAAGTTTAGGTTGATTGTACTCCCCCTTCTGTGCCAGCTCTGCTTTTCCTTGCACCCTGCAGAAGCAAATGACTGTGTATGTGGCTGAGTATGAACATATACGTAAGGGATTTTATCAAGGTGACAAGCTTCCTTTTCCTAGGAAAACTTGATGATGATTTTTTTTTTTTTTAATATTATTAGTTGTTTGTATGAAGTTATTCTCACTGATACAGTCTACATAAGCAGGATCTGTCAACCGTGAGGGAGTTGCAAGGTAGTAGAGTGCTGGATAGCCACTGATTTATTTATTTATTTATTTTTAAATAAATAAAGCAATTAAAAATTGCCATTCAAAGCCCTATTTAAAGTGTTTTGGTAGGACAGGGATTCTCCATCGACACATGCTGCTGAGATTCATTAGTGTCTGTTGTTCCCAGTCCCAGCAATTTTTGTTCTGTTGACTTCTCTCCATATGGTGACCACATTACGTTGTTTAATTTTAAAAATTAATAAGGATTATTATTTCTAAAGTGGTTCTTGCATATCAGAGAATTCATGTGGGGTTT
>PPHD01004294.1:0-28920 GCA_002909625.1 Bambusicola thoracicus | reverse complement strand
TGTTTTAAATAGCTTTTTTCCCCTCTTGCTAATTAGTCAGTTAATTCCGTAATTTGTAGGTCTTTCAGAACATCAAAGGGAACTTGGTTTTCCTAGACGGTGTGGTTAGTAATGGCCTAATTCAGCATTTCTTGTTGAAGTTTCACGCTAAGCTATGGCTTTCTGTAGTTGCTATACCATCATTTTCGATTCCATAGCTTTGGAGACCAAATAAAGAATTTTGGAAATATCTGTTGCCAGTCAGCTGTCCCTTTGTGCATCTTGCTTGTGAGACCACAAGTAATAGCGAGGAAGGGACTAGAAAACAAAACCTACAAGGAGCAGCCAAATGAAGCGGGGCTGTTTAAATCTGAAGCTGAGGGGGCTGAGGGAAGACCTCAGAGCTCCCTACAACTGCCTGAAAGGAGGCCACAGTGAGGAGGGTGCCGGTCTCATTCCTCGGGTGACAAATGGTGGGGCATGAGTCAGTGGCCTCAGGTCGCACCAGGGGAGGGTTAGACTGCATATCAAGGAGAGCTTCTTCAAAGAGAGAGTGGCCGGCCATTAGAAAAGGCTGTCCAGGGAGGTGCAGCAGTCCCCATCCCTGGAGGTATTTAGGAGATTTGCGGACATGGTTTGTGGTTCAGTAGGTCAGGCTGATGACTGGGCTTGATGACTTCAAAGGTCTTTTCCAACACAGATGTTTTTATGATTCAAATCACCTGGGAGCATTAGGGTCGTCTTTGTATGAGCTGTTTGGAGTCATTGAGGTCGTTCTCAAGAGTTTGCTGAGTGAGGCCCAAAGCTATGCCCTGACATTCTTCGCACACTAGAAACTATTTGTTTTTCTCCATATTTTCATTTTCCTTAGCATATCGCTTGCCCACATTTAACCACAGATTGCTACATCATACACTTATGACTGTCTTGTTTTTTCCCCTGATAAAGGAGCCTACCCTATATAAATATACCAAGTCTTGCATGCATAGAGGACTACATGACTACCTTTTTCTGACCTGGTCGTCATCCTTGAAAAAACATTGAATCCTTAGGAAAATGGTAAGCTTTGTACATCTCTTGTTTAGAATTACAATGCAGAAAGCTGTTTAATACACCAATGTATACGCCAGAGCCATTTGAACGATCGAGTTGGGGTTATTTGTAAGTTAACAGCTGATCACACGGCTTGTATTTTCTAATCTAGCTATTGCCACAAACAAATATTTGAATTTACAGACTGACGTCATAGGGCCATATGTCTTTGTAATTTCAGGTCATCGTTGGTTGCTCTGAAATTGCTTCCTCCTAATTACTGTTTTTTGAAATAGAGAAGGAATCAGAAAGCATTCCAGCCTGTTTCAACCTTAAGAGCTCATTATTTTTGTGGGTCAAGAAGATCAGCAAAGGGATGCTTTTCTTCTCAATGGTTCTAAATGTCTTTTGTGTTTACTTTTGTCTCCAAGTAAGGTTGTTTGTTTGTTTATTTTAATTTTAAAGAGTTAGTCTTTTAGTGTTATCTTGCTATGTCAATATTTACTACTTAACAACAGTAAATATTGACAAGCACTTCTGAAGGGGAGAATTGCCATAGTATAAACATACTGATCTCTGGCTTTTCAAACTCTTATGCCCATACTTTATTTTATATACAAATTCAGTAGAACTTCTGTCTTGTACTCAAGCAATACTAGAAGTGTTAAAGGAAGTTTGCAGGATCATAATTTTTCTTATCCTGGTAATGATACTCATCATTTGATTCGCGTTGGCTCAGAACACAGATTGTTTGCTAGCTTTAGTTCAGAAACTTTCTGGTTCATTCATCATATCACATTTTGTCATTGTATCGTTGTAAAATGTAATCTTAATCACATTAGCTTCAGAAGTGTGAAAAGAACTTGCTGTGTGCTTGAATTGACAGAAATAGCTCTGTGCCTTCCTGAGATGCAGAGGTGTCACTGAATTATTGTTTTCACTTGCGCTTTACTTGCTCTGTTTCATTAATCCTGTAGTAATACTTCGGATGGTGACCAAGGAAAATGATAGATGAGTGGTAAGAGATATCTTCAGAAGTGCTCTAAGCATCTCCACTCATCAAATGGGAAGATAGTATCAAAATTTTGGAAACAGTCTATGTATATATATATTTTTTTTTTAATTATTGTGTAGTCTCATTATTTTGTCCTGTTCTCTTGTCATCACCATCCCTTCATTGCAATACCATACATGCACCAACAAAAGTCCCAGGAGAGCCAGTTGTGTTTAATCCTGTGCCACAATTTGGTTTAAGATACAAACAATGGGTAACAAGCTTTCTGCGTTGGAAATCTTCCTACTAAATGAAAATTTGTTCCTTATAATGAGGTCAGTAATTTTACATTTGGAGCCGCTATGCCTTATAAACCTTGACTCATTGCTATTTCATGTGTAATCTGTTGACAGTGAAAAATGGCTGGGCTCTTGGATTTGATTTTTTTTTTGCTGTTTAGCCAAATTATTAGTAGTAAGAGAAGCAAGAGTCTGAGGTTCCTTAGCAGCTTGCCTACTACATGTGACAGTGTAGCTTCCAGCCTAGCATTACAAACACATAAAACCTGATTAATTGGGAATTACTGACCTTTAAAATGAGCTAGATGAACTCTGCAGATCACCAGAGAGTTCCTAGGTACTAATTAAGTGAAGCAATTAAGTTATTCTGAGATGATATCTGAGCACTAGGTGCATGGTCCTGTATGTGACCATAAACTTACTTGAAAACACTCTGTTAAACCGCTTTTCTTTGGTATTTTTCTGTTGGAATAACACCCTGCCTAATAATTGTTTTCATACCCGGTGCAGTTTGACTTTTCAGCCCGTCAAACAGCGCAGCAAAGTTCACAGCTGACAACAGAGCCATTCAGCACAAAAATAAACATTTTTAAAGGAGCTGATGGCTTGAATTGTGTCCCTGCGGATGTTAATAACGGTGTCCACATCATATTTTGCCTTATAATGAGCACTAAGCAGCAGTGTTTTTAACATTTTCAGTGCAGCGGCAAAGGGTTCTGTCATGCGAAGACTGTTGCATAAGCTATGTATTGTATGGCATTCTGGCAGGGGTACAACTTTTCTGCTATATCTGTTCTCTGTATACAGAGAAACTCAGTCCCTAGGGCTATCAATCTGGCATCTTTCATCCACATTAAGTTTACTGCAAATAGTTTTTGTTTGCATGCAAAAAAAAAAAAATGCTCTTAAAATCTTTACAGACAGGAATAAAGCATTCAAATAAGCACATCTACTGCTTACTTACCTCAAAATTCCTTGTCAGTGAATCCTGATACGCACACATCAACACATTCTGCACTCTCAGATTCACCAAACCTGGTCTGTGTGTATTCTCATAAGTCCGTAGTTTGAGTACTGTGACAATGCTGTCTTGCTCAAGAGTTTGTCCTGCTGAAGATTTGTTTTTAATCCTTCATTATTTATCTTTTTATTGTGTAACTGTAACATCTTTGAAAATGTTTTGCTAACTTATAAAGAAAGTAGAGAAGAGAAATGATGTAGTCGTCAAGTATGCCTACAGACAAATTTGGTATGTTACACACTTGGTTTTTAGGAACTGAATTTCTTAAGAGTATTCCTTTCTTTCTGCTGTTGTTTCAAGACACTGCTTCCTCTCTCCAAACGGAATGACTATCACATAAGCTCCTAATGTGAGCTTTAACACTACTTTTCACTATCTGTAGGACAGATTTTCTTTTTCTTATGAAAAATAGTATCGCACTGCAGGGAAAATTTAGATAGGTTCAAAATACTTCTGGCATTAAAAATAAAAAATACAGTATATATATGTGCAATTACAGCATGTCAGGAAGATTTTTAGGCTTGAGGAATATGTCATTGAAATCCATAATGTACATTTTCAAATTTCTTTCTTAGTGGTTTTAGGATTGTGTGCTTTACTTCTGCTTGTAACACTTCAAAGGAGATTAATTTATCCCAAGGCAGTACCAGTTGCACATTGTTTTATCCTGGCCAGTGTTTGTATAGACTCCTTTTAAAACTGCTGCAGCAATGAGAGTTCTCCATTGTCCTACTCTGTTCCACCACCTTGATACCCCTAATATGTTTGGCTGTTTTGCTGCAGACAAGATAAAATTAATACAAATCACAGAATCCAAATCACAGAATCATAGGCATTGGAAGAGACCTCTGGATATCATCTAGTCCAACACACCTGCTAAAGCAGACTCCTTCCAGTAGGTTATATGGACGGTGTCCAGGTGGGTCTCATATCTCCAGAAGAGGGATTCCAGAAGTTCTCTGGCAACCTGTTCCGATGCTCTGTTACCCTCAGAGTAAAGAAGTTTTTTTGATGTTCATGTGGAACTCCTTGTGTTCCAGTTTGTGCCCACTGCCTCTTGTCCTGTCACCGGGCACCACTGAGAAGAGCCTGGACCCATCCACTTTACAGGTGGCCTTTGTAATACAAATATCTGTATACAAATACAAAGATATTTGTAAGCACTGATAAGATTCTCTCTCAGTCTTCTCTTCTCCAGGCTAAACAATCCCAGGTCTCTCAGCCTTTTTTCATAAGGGAGATGCTTCAGGTCCCTAGTCACCCTTCTAGCTAGTGGGGAGGTCCCATCTCATTCTCATAAGTAAAGCCTAGTAGAACCTGAAATCCCGAACTTCTCACACACTGAAGAGGATGATCATTGCGTATCTCAAGTGCTGAAAAAACATGTTTGTATGAAACAGTTTGGATGAAAATATCAAGTATTCTAATAACATATTATTTGTTCCCAGACAAACCTCTTGTATTTGGCTGGTGACTGAGACTTACTCTTGTACTAATGGTACATTTGGAAGAATAGATTATGCCTAGCAGTGTATGTTTATCATTGTTTACCAAAGCTGTGAATAAGCAGTATGACTGGGAAGCTTAGAAGTTGAAAATAGCATGTAGAACTTCCTCTCAAAACCACGTTATTCCAGCTCTTTATAAGGGTAAAGATCATAGAGTGGCTTAGGTTGGAATAAACTTTAAAAGTCAGTTAGTTCCAACCTCTCTGCCATGAGCAGGGCTGCCACCCACCAGATCAAACTGCCCAGGGCCCCACCTAGTCTGGTCTTGAATGCTTCCAGGTAACTTCTATAGGCATCCTGTTCCAGTGCCTAAAAAAATTTCCACTTAACTTCTAAGCTGAATCTCCCCTCTTTCAGTCTGGAAAAAAATCCCCTTGTCCTCTTACCATCAGATAATATAAACAGTTTGTCTTCCTCTTGTTTATAAGCTCCCTTCAAGTCCTGGGAGGCCACAACAGGGTCTCCCTGGAGCCTCTTCTTCCAGCTCCAGACCTGGATGCAGTACTCCAGTTATGGCCTCAAAGGGACATCGTAGAGGAGGACAGTCATCTCCATCTTTTGATGCAGCCTGTGATACTGTTGGTCTTCCAGACTGCAAGAGCACACTGCTGGCTCATGTTCAGATTTTCATCCACCAGGAGCCCCAAGTTTTTCTCCACAGGGCTGCATTCAGTGAGTTCTTCTCCCAGTCTGTAGAGATATCTGGGATTGCCTCAACCCAAATACAGTATCTTGCGCTTGGTGTTGTTAGACTTCATTAGTTTTACATGGGTCCACTTTTCAAGCCTGTCCAGGTCTCTCCAAATGGCATCTGTTGTATCAACTGCATCACTCAACTTAGTGTCATCAGCAAGCTTGCCCAAGATGCACTCAATCCCACTAAGTGTGTTGTTGATAAAGATGTTAAAGAGCACCATACCCAAGGCAGACCCCTGAGGGACACCACTTGTCACTGACTTCTGCATGAATGTAGATCCATTTATCACAACCCTCTGGTTGTGACCATCCTGTTCTGATGAACCCGCCCCCTTTTCTAAGCTGTGCATTTCTAATTTAGAGATGCAGATGTGGTGTAGGACCATGTCAGAGGTTTTGCAGAAGTCCAAGTAGACATCAGTTGCTCTTCCTTTGTCCACCAGTGTGCCACTCCATCACAGAAAGCCACCAGATTGTGGTCAGACATGATCTTCCCTTGATGAAGCTGGGCTGGCTGTCTTAGATCCCCTTCTCATCTGACACATGCCTTAACCTAGTTTCCAGGAGTATCTGCTCTATGATCGTCTCAGGCACAGACATGAGGATCATCACCCTGAAGTATCATTTCAGTGTCAAAAAGTACCAAACCACCAAGCTGCTCATGCTCAGACATTTTGTAAATTCAGATATTAGATAAGCCACTCCTGCTTCTGCGTACAACTTGGAGAATACTGAGTTAGCATGTTTGAAGAGAGGGAGACCTCCTAAGTCATGTACCTGAAATGGAAGCAAAAAAGTCATGTAGGTAGATATTTTTGTCTAGTTCCTTATTTCAAATCAGGACATAGGGCAAAGTGAACACAGTCAGAAGGAAGTTAATGAGATTCTCTCAGAGCTAGGCTATCCAGTAATGGGATTGTACCTAAGGCTATCTTGTGAAATGGTAAACCACTAATGAGCCCGTGCTCACAGCATGGCAGTATTTTTCTGCAGGAATGTCAGGTTGTAAAATTGAAGTATCTATATGCTTTCTTTTTTCCTTTCTTTAGGAAACAGAAGCATTCCAACCATTAAGTATTGTACATAAAACACAATGCAGAGCAAGCAGTTGTAGAGAAACAGCACTCTCACTTTCCCAAAAGAAATAGCTACTGCATTGTTTCCTCTCCTTCATTAGATCTTCATATTAGAAATAAATATAATTGTTCATTAAATGAAAATCAATCATCTTACATGCTGTAATGGGATAGGAAGTACCTTGATAATAGCAGGGTGGCAGAATCTTTGGCTACAGCAAATGAGAACAAGCCCAAACACAGCAGCCACAGAAGAAAAAGAGCTGCTTACCTTTAGACGGCCTCAAGTACACAGGGATCTCCAGTAAGAGATGCCCTCCCTTCCACTGCCAACTCTTAAATGAGGCCTGGGAAGAGGTGGATCCTGGCTCCACTCCTACCGGTCACTCAGATGTATTGCACACACCTGAGCTCCCCTGGATTGGCCCTGCCTTCCCACCAGGTGCTCAATCACTGGTTCAAGCCCTGACTTAGCATTTCTGTTACACATGCATGCAGAAATTAATTTGCAATAGTAATAATTTGTAGTATACATTTCATTTTGTATTGCCATTCTAGTTTTCACATTGGTTTAGATTAATTTGTGAAAGATTGCTGTCAGCATGAGATGAGATAGTAACATTTCAGTGTTGTCTTACAATGTATCTCAATGCTGATTCTCACAAAGATCATCACATTTATTTTTCTTTTAAGAAATATATGGGTTACATTTTGTCATTCTCCAAACTGTACATTTTCTGCTGTTTTACTTCTTTTTATTTTTTTCAAGAGGCAAAAGCCTTAACTCTGTAAAAATACCATTTTTTAAAGTCTGTTTCCTTTTAGCAGGTTCAAAATGATTTTTGTTTTCCTCTAGGACTTGCTAAGCGTTTGTATTAAAAATAATAATAAATATATATGAAAGCAAGAGACAAAAGCCTTGTAACAATAAAGAAAATGAAATTCCCTTAATCCTAGGTGCTATCTCTTTTTTTTTCCTATCCTCAAAATTGAGTCTTGCTTAATTTCTTCTTCAAGAAGACGGCGAATCCACATCTCTAGACAGCCTGCTTGCTTGTTCATATGGCAACCTTTCTAGGCTGAGTAACTGTTACCACATATTGTGCTGTCCCTTTCCTCTAAAACTTTTATCTCAGATCTTCCATTTTTTTCATCCAAACGACTGTGTTTAAGGTAATCTTCCCTTAGTAAGGATTGATGGAAGGAAGTCAGGGTACACATACACAAAAATGAGCAACTAAAAAAGTTGTTGGAATTATAGGAACTGCGTGATAGTGAACACTGAAGAGTACGGCCTTTTTGAAATGGAAGTTGATTTATTTAAATAAGAAGCACGTGCCAGGATATTTCTGTAATATATGTACTGTCTGTATTCAAGCAAGCACATAACTAATTTCTTCAATTTAGATTTTGTCTGTTGGGCACTTGGCAAGTATTTTCCATCCTATTTTTGATTTGTACTACTGCCATCATGATTATATATGCCAATTGCCTTAATGTGTGTAACAGTTGGAATTGAAGCGCTTCCATTCATCCTCTCTTTTTATTTGAGGTCAACATGATTCTACACAGTGTTAGCTTCTGTGTTAACTCTGGACAGACAGTAAGGGGAGGAAGTACATACTTGGGTATCGTAGAATCACCAAGGTTGGAAAAGACCAAAGAAGCAAACTTTTTTTTTTCCTTAGTATGCTTTTACATACAATTTATCTCAATGGCAAAACAGTAAATAGAGTAACTGTATGTTAAGGGTCTTTTAGAAGTACTTCAAATTAGTCGTGGGTTTAATTCCATTTTTGTAGTAACAGCAAACTAACTTGGGGATGTTTGTGGAAGGAGGAGAGAGTGGAATTCCTTCAAAAGATCATAATTAGCAGGACTAATCTAAATTCTTTCACCTAGCTCTTTTTGGGTTTTCTCTGAGGTGTAGTAAGTAGATTTTAAAGAATGATTTTATTTGGCCACATATTGTGTTTTACACTATAAACCAAGAAAAGTTGAAATGCTTTGGCTGCAAAGGCTGTCCAATGTCTCAGCTAGAGGACTGTCATTTTAGCCACATGTTAAAAGGAAATGACTTTATATTTTCCATCAAAATGTTAACTTCCTCTGTATAAAATGTCACTTGTCAAAAGCATCTTTTCCTCATTTTGCAATCTAATAGGAAACACCTTGTTTATATGTTTCTGTTTTCCCAGTGATAGCTGTTGAAAGGAAGAGCAGTTGTCTACTGATAGATGCAAAACAGTGGTCGGACATCACAGGACATCCTGGTTTTTAATTATTGCTAATAAAACTAATTCCTCACTGGCTTTGGGCAGTGCACTTTACCCTCTTTTATTTGCTGTATCATTCAATCTATGAGCTGGGTGCGGCAGCAATAATTACTATTTCATGTGCTAGGAGGAGTAAGAAGTGAACGTTTCAAGTTTAACGTGATGTTTGGGCTTTTTTCCTATTTTACTTTTTTTAATGATTTAGAACAGTTACCATCAATAAATGTTACTGTTGTGTGGGTGTGTATAACAAACATATTCTGGTTCTGATTCTTGCAGGAATAGTCAAGTTCTGTTCTTCTTTTAGCTCTTCTTTTCATGTTTAACTCTTGAAGAGAAAAGGGCTTGAATAAGGAGCATTCCTCTTATGAACAGATACATTCTCCAGATGGGCATCTCCTCTTCAGATCCCTTCCTCGTCTTTCTGGCACTTGAGGAAAGCCATTTCTCGTGTTAGTTTGACAAAGGAAAATACAAGTTGCATCTTTCCCACTTGAGTGTACAATTCATTAATTTTCTAGACTGAGTTTTGTTGTTTTGTTTTTGTTTTGTTTTGTTTTGTTTTTAAGATGCACGTATGTTATAAGGAAATGGCTAACAAGCTCTTCAGGTTGGAAGCAGAAAATGAGTTGTACTGACTTTGCTTTTGCATTGCCCAGCTGGTGGTGGCTCATCAGCCTCCGTGTGCTTGCAAGGAACTCTTAAAGCACTCCTTCTGAAAACACCGTGGGCACCTGGCACACAGTCATTTCAATTCCTAACCTTCACAGAGCATGTGCTAGTTGAAGTATTATCTAAGGACAGGTGTAGCTGCCCATGTCTTGCCACTCCTGTCGAACCAGTAGAACGGTATTTGATGAAGTGACCCAAGAATACCTGAGTGGAGGAGAAGTAAACTTCTGCTAGTAAGGGGTTGACTACTAGAAGTTATTTTAGCACACTTCCTGGCAACTGTTTCCTCAACAGAATTTATGTTGTGTTAAGAAGAAAGTGTTTTAGAAATAAACTTAGGAATACTAACAAATTGTGTCAGGACAAGTGGAGAGGGCAGTCATGGAGGGACAGAGTACTTGACGTAGTGAAGAAAGAGGACTGGACTGGTCAGGACTCTGTCCAGTTGGGTTTTGAATATCTCCAAGGATGGCTGCTCCACAACCTGTTCTGGGTAACACCTTTCCAGTGTTCAGTCACCCTTACTAATGAAACTCATGCTTATGTTTAGTGTTTCTTATATTTAGCTTGCGTCAATTGCCTCTTGTCCTTTCCCTGAGAAAGAGACTCTGAGAAGAGTCTGACTCATCTCCTTTACTTTCTCATTTTATATTTATATATGTTGATAAAGTCTCTCCGGGCCTTTACAGGCTGAACAATTACAGCTCTCCCAGCCTCACCTCCTCTGACAGATACTCCAGACTCTTAATCCTCTCTTTGGCCCTGTCCTGGAGCTGCTTCAGTATGTCCATATTTTTCTGCTAAAGGCAGTCCTAGGACTGGACCCAGCAAGATGTGTCTCACCAGAGCTGAGTAGAGAGGAAGGGTCACCTCCCTTGACTTGCTTATCATAATCCAGCCCAAGATGCTGCTGGCAGCTTTTCCACAAAGGCATCTTGCTGTGTGGTGATCAAATGCTGACTGCAGGACCTCGAGGCCATTTTTGCCAGGCTACTTTCCAGCTGGGTAACCCTCAGTCTGTACTCGTGCATGAGGATATTCCTTCCCACATGCAGGACTTTGCATTTTCCTTTGTAGAACTTCATTAAGTTCCCATCATCCCATTTTTTTTCAGCCCGTCAAGGTCCTTGTGAATGGCAGCACAACCTCCCGCTGTATCACTGTCAAACTTACTGTAGGTTGACTTTCTTATTGCCCGGGTCATTAATGTGGGGGTAAACAGTAGTGGCTTGGCTCTTAGCTCCTGGGTGTACACTGGTCACTGGCCTGCAACGGGACTTCATTTGCCTGATCACAGTGCTCTGTGCTCAGACATTCGGCCAGTTTTCAATTCACCTCACTGTTTATGTAGCCTGTTTTTTGTATTTTTGTCTATGAGGATGTTATGGGAGAAAGTGTCAGAAGCCTTTCTAAAGTCAAGGTAAATGGTATTGACTGTTCTTATCTACTGAACTGGTCACGCCATTACAGAAGTTGATTAAGTGCTATTTATCTATCCTAAGTCCGTGCTGAGTACTCTTTATGACCTTCTTGTCCGACACATATTTGAAAACTATTTCTGGGATTACCTTCTACATCATCTTACAGGGACTGAGATGAGGTTGAGCAGCTCATAGCTGGATCCTTCTCCTTGTCTTCTCTAAGATGAGAATGATGTTTTCCTTCTTCTAGTCCTGTAAGCAACTACAAAGGTTACAGAGGAATGCTTATTTATTCTCCCTGGCATTTTTTCATTTTTATTCTGCAATTTGAATTCTTCTAGCAAATAAAATGGAACAGTATCTTCCATATTTAGTAAATGTGCATTTCAGTTATTTCAGCTATACATACCAGAACACAATACCTAAGAATTCGGTGAAACAGTTTTCCTAAAATGTTTTTTCCTTTAGAGGAAAGGATCAGAAGCTACCTTACAAACCCTGTCAAAGCTCTTCCATAGTACAAGAGTGCTAGCCATTTTTTTGCTTTCATTTTTAAAATACTTGAGATTAATCTAATGAGATGTATGTAACAGAGCTGCATTTCATCTATATAGTTGCTAAGCTAAATCAACAGTATTTCTATGCTTCTAAAAGCTGAGGAAACCAAATAATTAAATCCTCTGTAAGCACCACATAACTCTGCTACTAAGGGTTATACTTTTTTCTTGTAACTGTGTGCTTAATTGCAGCATCGATTAGAGCTGCATGTTCACTAAAAGGGAAAACTGACCCCTGTTGAGAGTAGGTGGTGGATTTTTATTTTTTTTTATTAGCAAACCATCTGCTTGTGTGTATACTGAAGACGTGTTGAATGTTGTCGTGAAAATAAAGTGACAATCTGAGTCAATAAACAGGTTCTATTTGCATCTAGATCTTGTAAAAGAATTAATGTATCTACATGTTTGGTGTGGTGCCATGAGTGGCAGAAATGAAAGTTGTTTGGCTTTTATTTCTTCCTGGTTTATTTTTATTTCAGACAAACTGTGATCTTATGAGATAAGAATGCTTTTATTTTGGCTGTGGATTTAAGTGGAGGTGGTGCTTTTTGTTTATCTTTTTGTTTTTTCTTGTAACATCCGTTATAACACTGGGCACTGCTGTGAAGATCAGCTATGCTCTTGGTCGTGTAACTGGAACCAATAATAATTGCATGAAAATACAAATTTATAGATCGTTGTTGTATGTAGTTAGCTTTGCTTTACAAGACTTCCAGCAGGGCAGTGGGTTACTGTTTGAAAGAATTTCCTCGTACCTTTAAGCTATATCACTTTGCTAATGTGATTCTTTTTTGACTGGAATTAAGCATGAGCTTAATTATCTATTATAGTACCATTTATAAATGCTTCCTCTGGTTTGGTATTTTAGGTCTAAAAATATCTGAAAGGGGATTAAGTGGTTCAACAAGTAACGCTCTGATGGACGACAGAGAATTTCCTCCTAATGATCTACAAATAAACTCAAAGGACAGTCTTCCTGCTGACTATAGGGTCGAATGTTTGACCTCTCATTTGGTTTCTTCAGCTGACGAAAATGAAAATCAACTTGACAACGACGGGAATGATGTTTTGACCAGTAGTAGAATTGCTATGGGAAGACAGGATGAAGGTGAGCAGGACAGCATCAATAATAATGAGAATATGGATAGTGGAGACTGTACCCCGGGCTATAAGGAAAGTGAGACTGAGAGGAGATCTGTGAATGTCCATATGGACCCTCAGCTGGAGGAAAAGCCTATTACAGAAAAACAGCCAGGTGGAAAAAGAAGTCCAAGAAGCAAAAGAAGCTCCAGTAAAAAATCTAAAGGTACTTTCTAAAAAATATGTTTCTGTTCTGTTTACTTAAAAAAATTTTAATCTGTGAACTACTAATAAAGATACGTTTTAGATGCCATACTAATTCTTTTTAAAGTTTAACTAACTTTTTTTTTCTACTTCAATATTACTAAATCAGATTCAAGTGTAGATGTTTTAATTGTATGTATTTTAATTAATCAGCTATATAACAAATGAAACACAACAAGGAAGGATGAGTCGTGCAAGTGCAGACTTTCAGCATGGAAATTGGGCTGACTTCCAAATCAGAGTGGGCAGAAATTCAGGCATTATGTTTTTGCTGAAGTGTTCAAGTGCAAGATTTTGCTGTCTGGATACACAGTCAAGATTTTAAATCATGGTATGAATACCATCTAGAACTGTCGCTGTCAGAATTTACTTAAGGTGTTTAAAGCTTGGTTTGTAGTCTTAGGATGTGCATTTCAAGTAATGAGTTGTTCAAGTATGTTTTGATGTTACTTCTCCTTTAGATTTTTTGCATGAGAACTGGGGAAGGAATATGTAAAAGTTTATTACATGCCCTTTTTTGAGATGTTTCTTCCTTTTCAAATGAGTAGGATTTGTCTGCATCAACATGCATATTAGGTTTGTGCCATAAATCATAAAGCTTATGTGGCATTGTGCTACAAATATATTAATTAAATTCAGTGTGTTTCATCCCATTGGTATCTTTGAAAGTTACTTGGAACAACTGAGTCACTCTTGCTTTTTTCCTTTTTTTCCTTCTAAAGGCTGAGAAGATGGGGAATTGGGGGAATAAAAATAGTAGAGTACAGTTTTATAAACTAGTTGTATTTTAATGGCCTAATTCTGAATAATGATGGTCTGAAAGGGTTGCAAAATATGTGGAGCGAGGAAAAAGAAGTTTTGTGTTCCATGTCTTTTACATACCGGCAAGATCTAGAAGAGAAAAGCTATGTTTTCTAGTAAAGATAAGAGGATACTGAAAAATGTCATTGTGAGGAGAATTGTTCATTAAGTAATGTAGAACATCAGTGAGTACATCTTTCAAGCGTAGGTTTGATATTTAAAAAGAGAAGAAAATAAAACAAGAGATTGAATGAAGTAATTGAGTATCAGCAGGGAAATTAAAAAAAAAATGTAATGCAGATTTGCAGACAGAATTCCCTGAAGTGCGATGAGAGGAAGAAAAGGAGAAATCTACCTGAACACTGAAAGCTATACTTTCCATGCATTCTGTTTCCATTAGTTTGTATTCTTGCTGATAAACGCAATCACCTGATGCAAAAGCACCACAAAAGCAGCTATGCATGGTAGGTGGCACTGCTAAGGTAAAAAGCTGAAAGCTGAAATTTTCCTGAAAAAAATACTAGAGATGCAGAATACAGTAGAGAAGAAAATCCTGCTTACAAAGCTTTTTCAGAGTCTGGCTGGGAATAAAAAGTGAATCTCTATCAAAGAACACTTAGAACTTTATTAATAAAGAAGACTCTTACAGTAGGAGGATCAAGATACAAAATTATATTTCCCGTTGACTGTCAGATAACGTACATTAAGCTTTCTAGTTATCATCACATCATCCTGTTTTCACATGGCGCAGTGACTATGTCACAGTTTCTTGATGTTGCAGATATTTTTATTTGGGTGAGAACCTTCCTTTCTAATTTTTACCATCAGCTATTTTAACCGATTCCTGAGTATCCCCCTACATACAAGAACCAAACTAGCTTTCTGTGCTTTATGCCACCTCAAGGAAAGAATAATCAGAAAGGAAGATCACTGAATGGGTGACAACAGACAGTCACGCAAGTAAGTTGGAATCCCAAAGTTAATACTTACAGGGCACATATTATGGTGATATTTTTGTTAATTTTTATTTTTAGCTATTGAGAAGTCATGGATGAATAGGCTTTGAGTCATTGATACAGAAGAGATCTCTTTTTCAATACAAACCTATTATGGTTGCTGTTAAACATTACTATTCTGGAAAATGAGATTTTTGGCTTAAAAACATGTTGACTGCATCAGCTCACTTGCTGGTATCTAAAGCAGTGAAAGTGGAGTATGGAAAACCACCTTTCATTTATTCAGGACATTTTTTGAGCAGCAAATTGGTGATCATTAGAGAAGTCAATCTTCCTCTCTGAACATACGTTTTTACTTTAGAAGAGCAAGCACTTGCATATGCAGTGTGTTTGAAGCCCTCTAAGTATTTTCTAAGCAAAAATAATTGCAGCTATTTGATTATTACATTTCTGTTTGCAGTGCGTAGGAGCAAGAATTATTCTAGCTTCTCCACTCAGTAGACTGAGATGCAAAATGAAAAATTACTCTAGCTTTGTGAACATCCACCTTCTTGAATATTCTGTCTCTGACAGCAGTCAGTTGAGGGTGGTTAGGAAAGAGCATCAGGACGAGACAAAGAGACTAAGCCATGGACATGGTTTAGTGGGGAAATATCAGTGGTGGTAGGTGGACAGTTGGACTGGATGGTGTTGGAGATCTTTTCCAACCTTGGTGATTCTATGATTCTGTACCCCATTCAGGGGTTCCCCAAGTGAGAATTGATAGAATTAACAGCTTACAGCAAATTTGTCACCTGACTTGCAGTTGTTTTCTGAGTCCACGTTGGTGCTTTGGAGCAAGTAGTTCCAAACTTTACTGTGTACTGTTTAAAGAAAGAACCTCTTTCTGTTGTCCTAATGCTGCAGGAAACGTATTAGAGTGAACTGACAAGTTCATTACTTCTAGATCCTGATTTCTTTTATCACATTTGTTTGGATATTAGTATTAGTTATGAATAAGAAGCCTACTTTAGGAGGCCACTGGTTCCTTATACTGAGTTGTGGTACCTCTGGTGCAATAGGAATGGTGATTTATGAAGTGTGATTTGCTTCAATTTATTTTTGTAAATGTGGATCTTAAAGTATCCCTGTTGTCTAAAAATATATATATATATATATTGTTCCAGAATATCAGCCCTAACATAATTGGTGACTGCACGTTGTATCATGAACATGCCATAGCGTGGTGTCTTGCCTTTGGTCATTTTTCCCAGTGTTAAATTCTGCAACATGCTCTTTCCCTGTAATTAATTGATTTATTTCACAAAGCCGTATAAAGATGGGGCAGAAAGTGAAGTGGTTGGGATGGATTTGGGGTTACTGCAAATGAAATATGTGAATATAAAGTGGTCAAATTGCAGGAAGGGCCATGCAATGTCATTTTACTTGTTTGTCGTGATAAACGTGATTTTGAGCTCACTCACCCATAGTTAGATCTGTAATGATCTGTTCCCCTACAAAATGTTCCTGTCTGAAAAAAGCTCTTCTCTTGAAAATGAAATATTTGAAATGAATTTTTTTTTTTTTAATATCTGTGTTTTGCAAAGGGAAAAAAACCTTCCATCTTTGCTTCTTAAAGTATCAGACATACACATAAGACACCTGTCTTTAGGAAACAATTGAAACAAAACCAAAAGACAACTGCTTTGGACATTAAGATTGGATTTCAAGAAAAAAATGATGTTTTGTGCTCTTTATGGAGAATAAATAAATGAAGAGGGATCTTAGCCCATAACACCTGTATGATAAAATAATGTTACTAAGTGTTGCAGCCCCAAGAAATGTTCTTGGTTATGTTGTTAATAAGGTTCAAATACTGTCTTGTATTTAAAATAAAGCAAGGTAGAATTAACCTGAATGACTCTGATGCATTGTTTTAAATCCAGTGTAGTAATTCAAGGGCAAAATTGATTCCAAATGAGTGACAGCTCAACTATATGCAGGAACAATATGCAGTGTCTAACTGTGTAGCAGTAAAATTACCACAATAACATTAAAGTGAAGGGGTTTTGTGGTAGTTGCTATTGAGCACGTTTCATGTTTTGATGTAACAGCTGATTATTAACTGCTTATTAAAGTGCATTTTTAAGTGACTTTTTTTCCTGAGATAGGTTTGCTAAAACATGTGGATCCTCTTTTTGTGTTTCCTGACCACGTGCTGAAAAAAATATATGTATCTTCTTAAATATAGCCTTCCTTCTATCTAAAAACAACTCCTGGTTTGTATCTTGCACCTGGTTATGTCTCTTGTTGCTTTTGGCCCTGTAGCAAGCATGAGTAAATAGCAGAAAGGCAGAGGCATGCGTTAATATTGAAAAAGCAATGTTAAGTTACACCCATATTTTGTCTGGCAATAAGCCCTGCAAAAATAGACACCCACAGAGATTGTTAGGACTCCGACCTGGATTGTTTACAATAAAGAGTTTATAAATAACCAAAAATAGAACTGTGGAGCCTTCCATGGACATTCAATGCCTTTCTTAAGCTCTAAATCTTAAACCTGGATCATCACTGTAGGATTTCAGTTGGAATGAGCGCAAGGGAATTTGAAATATGCTGAGTGCTTGAGTTGCAGGAGCAACAGAATCAAAATGGTTACAGAAAGTGAGGGTTATTGTTGGGAACGGGTTAGCTTGACACGGTGCCCCTGTGTGTCCTGCTTTTAGCTGATGAGTTCTCAGAAATGGGTGTAGTTTGGGAAGAGCACGTTTACCATAGTTTGAGTTTATACAGGTTTATTGCACAAGTCTCAGTGTATTTGTGCTTATCTCATCTGTGCAAGTTGCTTTTTGTATTATGTCTAATTAATTTAATTTCAAGAAGTCTTTGATTTCACATACATATTTGCTGGGACTGAAAATAGTCGTGGTGCTGTCACTGGGTTTTTGGGGGGAAAGGTTGGTGGAGTTTTTGTGTTTTTCTTTTCATTTTTTCTTTATTTAGTCCTTTATTATACTTTACTGCTTTCACTTGTTATGTACAGAATTGGGCTTTTCATTAATCAGTAGGATGCAGTTTTCCTCCAGCAACACTCAGAATGTGTCTTCTGAGAAGTAGCATGATTTCTGGGGTGGGTTTTTGCTTTCTTTTTTTTCTTCATATTGGAGATGTATTTCACAATTTCTTCCAAAATGGAATTTGCTCTTTTCAGAAACTCTTGGGCTGAGTGTACTGCTTTCTAAGAGCAAGATGCACTTTTATATGGAAAAAGCGGTGTCAGTATTGGCTGACCGTAACCTTTAACAAGTAATTTTAGTTTTTACTTTAGGCCACGCCATACTTCATTCATGACATGGACATTATCCACTTACACCAATGTCACATTTGAGATATTGCTGATATTTTAAGAAATATCTAAAGTTCTTCATTTTGTAAAATTCTGTCCTCTCTAAAGGTATCAAATACATTTTGTTATTATAGAAAAATAAGTTTGTTCATGAAATGAGAAATCAATCGTTTTAGGACTGGGTAGGCACCTACTCTTTACTATTACAGTATGTTCTGTAATGGCAAAGTAGCCAGCTTTGCAGAAATGAAGCCGAGCTTTGTGCTAAAACTGGTTCACTTAAAGGAACAAACTTACCAATGAAGGCACTTTCACAGAGCTTTATGATAGCATAAGCATGTCTGCAAGAGATCCTATCTCTTCATACCTCTCAGCAGCCGTGTCATAGCAAAACTTACGGCACGGTCTTAGTTTCATTTTGTGCTGTAATCAGTTCCTGAACTTTTTACTGATTCTTACAGGCGGAGATACTTAACAAATCAGAACTGCCCTGCCAGTCCACTTAATCCAGTGCCTTGTCTCTGATAGTAGTAATGGGAGATGCTATTTAGGGAGCGTATGCAAGCCTGACCACTTTCTGCAGTCTGTTGCACATACTTCCCCATGTTCTGCCGTTGTTGTATTATGGATATTAGTGGGTAAGCCTCTGCCTACTTGCTTTAGTGCCAATTTATGAACCTTTTCATTATCGATTTCTCCTTTTCAACCTACTGCAATTGTTGGCTGATAGTTGTTGGCAGGCACTTTAAACTCCCATTAAAAGTATCTTGTGCTAGCTTAACCAATGCAAGGTTGGTGTACAGTCCATTTAGTTTGTTCTGCCTCCTCTAACTGACAAGTCAGGTATCCCCACTCAGCTTCTTTTCTCTGAGACAAAGAGTCCAAACAATAGTTTTTCCTCATGAAACATTACTGCTAATTTGCTCTGAACTTGTTGATCATTTTGGATGTTGTCTCTGTATTTGCTGTAAACCTCTGTGACTGTCTTGAGACTGGAACTGTGCACTGCCAAAAAGTCAGCATTCCAACTCAGAAAATTGTATCCTCAATTTAGTTCTCAACAGTCTGTCTGGTTGTGCCCAACTTTTGTTGGTTTTTTGTTTTTGGTGTTTTTTTTGGCAGATGATGCTCATATGCTAATGATTCCACAGAGCTATCAATAATGACTCTAAGATCTTTCCTGAATTTTATTATCCAGTTTTGAAATTGGAATTATACAGGCAATAGTTTAGTTTTACCTACACTGCAACTCATCGGCCACCTTTTTGTCAGCTCAAGTTCTTGAGGTCCTTCTGGAGTTCATTGCCATTCATGCAGTATATGACTGCCCCAAAGACCTTTGTCATTTTTACAGTTTGAAATTTCATTGGCCACCTTTGACTTGGAAAAGGAAATGAAGATACTCACTAAAAACGGTCCATGAGTATCCCACCACTGACTTTTCTCCGTTCTGAAAAGTGACCACAAGCCCTACTCTTGCTTCCAACCCTTCAAGAACCTCTCCTCCAAGGCATTGGTAACTTTGCATTTTTAAAATAAAATATAGGATTTATACCCTGATTTTTTTTCCTGCGATATTTTTGTGCTGTCACACTTTACATTAGACTTCACATACATTGCCACTTCTTCACCTGCATACCCTCCTTTTTTACTTCTGTAAAAGTGGTAGACAGGCAACAGTGGTTTGGGAGGAGTATACCAGGGAGGTACTGGTTTCCTACCTAGACAGAAATTCTGTTCATTAAATTCCTCACTTTGTTGGTGCCAAAGGGGATCATCACTACTGGCTCATCTCCTGGATTCCCAAACAATCTTGCTATCTAGGGTTGTTTTCGTTTTCACCCAGCAGTACAATCCTTGCTGTGTCCCACAGCAGAATTCCCACATCATCTGCTTCTTTCTGTTCTTTAAGTTCCTGTCATCACTGTGGGGAGACACTGTGTTGTCATCCAAAGAGGTTGAATTCACCTTCTCAGCAGGAGCCCTTCCTTCCCTGGACTTCTCTCTTTACAAGCTCCTCGGCAGGCAAAAAGACACCAGCCAAGAGCCTACCTGACGTAGCCATTCAGTGCATTCTCCAGGCATTTCCTAGAAGAGGTGGCCGCCACCAAAACACCTGCTCATGACAAAGCGCTCTGTGCCTTTCTGGAACTCACTGTTCTTTCTTTTCTTCTTTCTGTCCATTAAGAGCAAAACTTTTCACCAGTTTTAAAATGGAAGTTTGGCCTCTTGAGTCTGAACTCCTAGGTATTGATTTTAGCTGCTGAAACTAACATCAGCCACAACACTTCATTTGGATTCCTGGTCTCTAAAAATGGTTTAGGCTAGGTGGTTTTTTTTTTTCATACCACGTTAAAGTTGAGTCCCAGTTAGTAGTGTACAAAAATAGCTGATGTGTGTCACTGTGTCTTTCCAGTTGGGTGAATTGACATTGAGACAGACCTATTGCAACTAATTTTGACAGGACCAATATTTTATGTACTTACAGGACTGTTACTTAAGATAATAAGATTCTATCCACAGCTTTTGTATTGATATTTCCTAAAAATGCAGCTCAGCGTATTTTTTTGAATCCTAACCCAAGTGCTTGTTCTTTTTAAAGGAGTGCCTTCAGTGGGAACCACAGCAATCAAGGAGGAAAATACTCTTGTTACACATACAGATTCTGTGCATTCGGAAGGTGCTGTTGAAGCAAATGAAAATTCTCACCAAAAAGAACAAAAACAAACGTTGCAGTCCCTTTTCTCTTTGCTCCGTGAAGAGGTTGAGCAGATGGATTCAAAGACACTGCCCCTGTGTCTCCATCAGGTACTTCCTATGATTCTGGGTTGCTGCTTTGTGATTGAAGACTTTTTCTCAGTAGGAAGAAGATGCATTGATTCAACATATGTCAGTATTCATTTCTGGACAGTGTATTTTCAAGTTTTGCTGTTTAACAGAGGATCAAGGCAAATATGTCCACTCTAATATATATATTAAATTATAAGCTGTCTCAGAAGTACATTCTGTTGTTGAAGGAAACTCTTAAGGACAGGCTTTGCATGATATGTAGGGCACTAGTGGGATATTTAGGACACAGAAATGCAAGATAGCTGATGTCTAAATCACATTTTGTACCTGGAATTATTTTTGCTATTGCAGACCTCTTCCTAGCTTGAGCTTCATGTGTGAATGCTAAGATTCAAGGCTCCTTAGTATATACTTTTTCTAGCACAGTCACCACATCTACACTACCAAAGGAAATACACTTTGAAAAGTATGTGGCTAGGACTCAATGCACTATTAATGCATAGTTCTGTTGTGTTGGATTAACAGTGGGCTGGAAGACTGTTTGGCTGAAGTGACTCATAGGCTATAGAGACATGATAGTGTCTGACTTGACTTTGTTACGTTGTCCTTATTGTGGAAAATTGGACCATTGTAATATTTTAAATATTTTCACTATGATGACGCACCTGCATTCTTATTCTCTTTTGCTAGAGATAAGAGATGATGTTAGGAGAGGCTTCTTTTTCGTATCACAAGGTATAGATGCTTCACATTTAACATAGGAGGGGTTTTTGGTTTTTGTTTGTTTTGTTGCTGTTATTTTAAGATTTGTGTTTAATTGAAGTTATTTCTTTTTGTTCCTTAATTTATTTGAAACTTAGCATTAGGGTTAACCATTTGTACTTACAGCCGTTCCAAATGTGGTGTTTATCTATGAGTCAGTATACAAAGGTCTACTTTGGAAAACAATACCGTTAGGGCAAGAATTTCAAAGCTCTTGACAAACATGAAGGAGCGTCATTGACCGCAATGGAGATAAAATCTCTTCACAGCTTCATATGTGAGGAAGCCAAACCCTAAGGCAAACAACCTTTTCAAAGTCACACAGAAACTGTGACAGAGCTGAAAACACTGTCTGGGTTTCCAGATTCAAACATGTCAACCAAATACATTCTCTTCCTTCCTAAGACGCACCAAGCAATTTGTATTGGGATGTTTGAAAAACACGTTTTTACTTCTGAGGTTTATATTGCATTTACAAAGAAGCCCATCATTATTCTTCTGATTTCTAAGAAAAGGTTACCTACTTTTCTGGCAAACACAGATAAGTTTTTCGTGTTGTAAATCTCTAAGACTATTTGTCAGAGGGGAGGAATGGTCTTCTTTGGTAGAGCTGTCTTGTTACGAACCCAGTTTTAACTATAGAAATGTCAGTTTTAGGAGGAAAAGACTCACATTTGTTCTGTCATAACAGCAACAATTCTAATCAAAAAGCTGCTGTCTGGTTGAACTGTTTGACCTGCTCTGTTCTGAAAGAGCTTCAGATACCAAGGTGCTATGCTTTGGGAAATGACATAAGAAGCAGAGAGTCTTCAGATCTTTTTAGCAGAGAAGAGTAGCAGAAGAAGGTTCCTGCAATGCTATTGTCTGGATTCTGCTGCTGAACTGAGAGTAACAAAGAAAAAGAAGAAGGAGAAATTCATTCCTCTCATGTTTATCTCATGAATTTCAAATGCTTAAAATTTGAAATGTTGTAAATGGGATATAAACAGGAAGCTTGCTGGTACATCTCTGATCTTGCAGTAGGTGTTACTTTCAGTGTCTTTGATCCAGAGATAGTTCTTTTCTTGTCAGTCAGGAAGCCTCTACTCCATTTTATCACGTTGCACTGTAATGCTTAGGAGAGCTTGACAGTGATCTTACATCATGGTCAGTAATAGAAATAAAACTCATCCATCATTAAACACAGTGCTTCTGTCATTTTATAACTTTCTAATAAAATCATTAAAAAAAATTGCTGAAGTAAAAGTTTGTTGTTGTGACAAGACAAAACCCAACATTCATTTGGACAAATTCATTTGTGCAAGTAAATGTACAATATCTTTGTTCAATATTCTTTTTAAGCATCATTCTTAGAGTAAGAGTACATGTGTTTAGTCTGAATATTTGTATTCTCTCAAAAGTAAACATGAATCTACAAAGCAGACATTTAAAGCTATAATGAAAAGTTCAAATTATATCCCTGCCATACTCATAAAAATGAAGGAATGGTAATTTTCCTGTTTCTTTCCTTTTCAGATAGCTGAGACCTATTTTCAAGAGGAGGAATGTATCCTTTTACCTGTAAAATTTCTTATGTGGTATTAAAATAATCTGACACGATAAAACAGAAAATACATACTTTGACGGTGACTCACAGGTTGTGGGTCAGGGTTAAAAAGAAGCAAACCACCTCGAGTACTGTGTTCAGCTTTGGGCACCTCAGTACAGAAAGGACATTGAGGTGCTGGAACAGGTCCAAAGAAAGGCAACAAGGGAAGTTTAGGTTGGATATCAGGAAACACTTCTTTACAGAAAGGGTTGTTAAGCACTGGCATAGGCTCCCCAGAGAGGTGGTTGAGTCACCATCCCTGGATGTGTTTAAAAACCGTTTGGATGTGGTGCTCAGGGACATGATTTAGCGGAGGGTTGTTCGTTAGGGTAGTGTAGTTAGGTTGTGGTTGGACTCGATGATCTTTAAGGTCTTTTCCAACCTGAGCAATTCTATGATTCCATAATTCTATGAAGTGCCATAATTTACCCATGAGTGAATATAAAGCATGTTAGCAGTTTCTCCCTAATCAGACAGCTGGAATGTAATTTAAGGAATAAATCCACTTTCAAAAACTGTGCTGATACAATTGTTTATAGTTGTGCAGAAACAAGGAAGTAAGAAAATATTTTTAAAGGACATCTGTTTTATAGGATAAGTTTTGTTCCATATACTAATAACTGGAAATACGTCCAATCTAGATAGGATTTATGTTCTGTTCTATCAAATAGGGCACTATCATAGTAAGAACAAGATTATCACAATGGTTGACTAGACCGTGTACTATTAGTGTTTAGATTAGAATAAAAATACCAAACACGCTGTGCTAAGGGAGATCAGTAACCTGCGTACAACAGCAGCATGTTCTTTGTCAAGTGCTTATTATCCAAAGCCATACCAAAGTAGTTTGAAAAACTGTCACAGGAAACCGGGGCTGATTGCCTCTGGGAACAGCCAAGTGGTTACTTTGATTATTCCTAGATAATGTAAACAAGTTTTGTCAATACATTAGAATAGTCAAACTGGTAATAATTAAGATATTTCAGTAATTCTGGGAGATAATAATTACATTAAACCTTAAAGCATATTTAGATTTTAAATCTGGACTAGCTATTTCTCTGTTTGCTTTTGAAGAAAAATGTTCAGGCTATAAAAAGAAGAGGCAAGTCGTAAGCCCCTCATGTGTATATGATTCACTAAGGTGTGTCATAAATTTAACAAAGTCTGTGCATACACGTTATTTCTTTATTATGTAATTTGTTACCTTTGTAAAAACAAAATGGAACATGTGGGAAATTATAATCATTAAATAACAAAGCAAAAGAAACACAGTAATGTATCCTTAAATCTTGCCAAATTATATTTGGCAATGGTATAAAAACAAGGAAACAGCTATGGCAATGTTTTAAAGATAATATGTAAAATTACCCATCGTTGTCTTCAAAAACATCCATCAGAAGAAGGGAAAAAAAAAAACCCAAAAACCAAAAATTTATTGCACAAATTTTCAGAATAGAAAAATTCTGCAGGAAAATTTTGGCTGTTCTTGGAAAAATACAGTAAATTTTAAAACACATCCAGCAGTTTGATGGAAATGGCTCCGGGCAGCCTGGTCTAGTGGTTGGCAACCCTGCCCATGGCAGGGGGGTTGAAACTAGATGATCTTTGATGTCCTTTTGAGGCCATTCTATGATTCTATGCTGAAATACAGTTTCTCTTTCATAGAAATTGCTTTAATGGAAGAGCCTTATAACTGATCAAAGGAAATATTTCAAGTGCAATATATACCTGACGTATAGAATTCAACACCACAGTATAATACATATTTATGAAGGAAATCTCCCTTTACTTGCAGCCGTCAGTTTCCAGAGTTTAATAAAGAACTTACTTGATCATGTTACATTGTGTTAATTATCCATGATGGGTATTTTAATTCATCCATTGTAGAACTGCATATTTAACAATAATTCAGTGTTGTTGCTGTGATCCTCTAAGGCTATCTCTCTGATCTCTATTTCTGTTCCCAGTAACAGAACTCTTGAGGGCAAGGAATATTCTTTCTGTTAATATTGTTGTTTATAAGCCGTGCCATTTATATGGTGCATGAGCCTAACAAAAATAACAAATGCTGTTTATGTTTTTATAATAATTACTTCAACATTTTAACTAAAATGAATAACGGATATTATTTTTTCTATATTATTAATAAATTTGTTCAGAATACTTCTATACTCATTGCGCTGTATAGTTAAATTTGAAATAGCTGATAAACGTGACCTTAAACAGAACAACAACAACTCGAGTTTGATGGAGCTAGAAATACCCTCCACCAGCAGATGTTCTAAAGATATATTGATAGTTGTCTGAATATGATGATAACCCTAAGGGAGGGAAAGAGTTCTTCATGGAGAAAAAAATGAAGCGGAATCCTTACAAAGAAAGAAGGTGTTTTGGCTGTCTGGCAGTGCTGAATACAGTGGTTGAATAGGGAAAGGGTGTTTTGCAGAGTTTAAGTTGTTGATGTTTTTTTGATACTGTCTCCAGCTGATGAGTAAAAGGAGTTGTATTTTCAGTTAGTTATGTTTATTGACACATGATTGTATTTCTTGAGAGACGTATACTAGCATTTGTATCATTGTTTTGCTTTTCACTTCCAAGAGCTTTGATTTACCTTCCAGTTGTCAGCACAGTAACGTGTTGCTCATCTCTTGTCTAGAAAATCTTCTGTTGGCTACAAGGCACATGAAGAGGTAACTGATGAAAAGAATAGAGTTCGCATGTTTGGAACTTATTTTTGTTCTCATTTGCTGTATTCATGTCTGCTATAACTTCCTCCCTTGCACAGAGATCTGGATGCTAATTATTGTTCAGTCTGATTTAAAGATGTTTCAGGTACATAACAATTTTCCATTCAAAGGTGATGTCAAAAACAAAGAACTAGCAGTATGTCCGCATGTGTGTGCATTTTTCTTTAACCAGTTTTTAAGATGAGAAGGCAATGAAGTTCATTCAGCTTGAACGACTGTATCATGAGCAACTGCTTGCAAATCTGTCTTCCATACAGGAGCAATGGGGTAAGTAAAGGATAAACTAATACAGTAGTAGGAAGAGTTCACTTGTTTTGCCTTTGTAAATAACAGAGTGTTTGTTTTGCAAGCTTAAAGCCAATAAACAGCAGAAATAGCATTTATACCCAGATTTCTGCAGTTTGTTATGAGAAGAGTATTCCTTCTTTGGACTCCTTCTTGTGTGTTTCATGAAAAAGGTGCACATTATTTATTTATTATCTATAAGCCCCATAGCTTTTGGGGGCTTATTTTTACTTGAAGTTTCAATCTGATGTGATGTAAATAAAGCATGTTATGGCAAAATATGATGCTTTTTGCACAATCTGAAACAAGACTGTAGAGTATAGCAGTGGAGAAGCTGTTAATATTTTTCCATGAATTAGTTTAATATGCATGATTTATGTTAAGCAAATGTTACTTTTGTAATAGTTCGGATATTTGGATTTAATTTAGAAAGAAAATGGAAAGCAGCAGTTTCTAGTCCAGTTAGAACACTGAGGAATTCAGCTAAAGAACTGAGTAGTGAAGAGTTGGAAAAGCTTACTAAAGTTTGTTCTTCACATCAACAGTAAGTATAATCTTACTTCTTTAGTGCTAACATGTTAGCGTAGCTGTTGTCTGCTTAGTAGTATGGTGTGTTTTTAAATGGTTATTTAAAATGGTCAGACCCAAAATAAAATCTGCATCCCATTGCCTTCGGTGAATTTGATAATAAAGTGGTTGCTGCTCTCCATATGAAATGAAATGTTTGAGTTACCATCAATTTTCACAATGTTCTAATATGATTCGAGGAATGCATAGAGGTTCAATCTGAATTCCTTTCAGGAAATCATTGTTCTGCCAGAAATTGAGTATTGAGTTTGTTTGCAATTGTCTTCAGCCAAAGTAGAAACGGGGAAGTGTTAATTCAGGAAAAGACAGACTGCAGATCTGATGATGGTACTTGAACCTCTACCTATTGCAATGATTAATCATTGCTATTAAACATAATTGCTCAAGACCTCAAACTCCACCAATGACATCTACTCTGCAGGACTTTATTTGCAAATCTTCTACATTGTAGGATAATGCCATAATGTTTTGAGTCATTCGTATTATATTCAGTAGATTTCACGTAAATTACTTATACATTAAGCAGTGATTCTTTATTTACTAGTGTGGCAGTGTTCTGAAAAGTTAAGAGATCCTGGTTTATGCCTGCTTTGCCTGATTCAGCAGCCATCTGAGCTGCTATCACAATAAAGCAAACTTCTGGATAGTGCATAGGATGGTAACACGTAAGAGATTGTACCCTATCCCTGGGTCCAGTTGACCCTGGGAAAGATCTGATATTTCATTGGTGAATGTCCTACCTTCTAGATCTTGAACTTAAAGGACAGTCAGAAGAAATGATACTAACTGCCAGTGAAAAATGATAAGCCAAAAGGCACTCTCAATCAAATGGGGAGAGAGAACTTCTTCAAATATATTTGCATGGGCTTAGTCAGTCTGGATACAACAAAAGCCAAAATACTCCTGTTGTTCTTTGAGTGTTGTTCATCTTCCACATTTTTTCCCTGAGTGATGATACAGAAGTTGGAGAACTCCCAGGCTGACCATCAGAACCCAGGCTGAGGTTGTTTACTTGTGTTTGGGAAGGAATTTGCAGAAAGCATAAGCCTGCATTTCCACAAGAGAAAGAGGCAGCTCTAGCATAGCAAGTTTACTGCCACAGCTGCTGCTTCTGCAAGGTTACTCCATATGCCTGCAGGGTTTCTCAACCTACATTTCATTATACGTGACCTTGCAAGCTCACACAAATATTAGGATACAAGACTATTACGATTTATGTGCTGCAACTTGCAGCACCTCCCTGGGCAATGAATTGTTGCCTTGTTAAACATTACTCAGCTTTCTCCTTCTAATTTTTTCAAGCAGACTCACTTTTAAACACAAAAATTCATTTATGTAAAGTCATTCCTAGTCCTGAGGAAGCCTGCAACTTGAGAAGAAACTAAGGATTGTGTTCATTTGCCATGATTATTTCTCCATATTTAATATTATCACTTTTTCAAGCTCTCCAGGCAAAAGCCTATTTGCTTTTCTTGTTTCATATTTGTTTTCTACGGTTTAAGCTCAATTTATTTTGAAATTAAAATGAAACTTTAAGCCAGGGTCTTAGAAAATATGAGCTTTTTGTTTTTGTAATTGAAAGTAATTTACATGCTGTGCATGAGTGTACACACAGTTTGCAAAGTCCACACTATTAACAATGCTGACTCACCTGTGAATCCCAGTGGAACCAGTGGGACCTTCTGTATCATGGGAAATATGTCCCAGTGTAAACAATCAAAGGGGAGGGAAATAAGGGTGAGGAGGTGTGTTTTTTTTTTTTTTTTTTTCTTTCTTCAACATCTGTTATAGCAAACAGTGTTTTTATACTAGTGGATATTGAGACCTCACATTTTTTAAGTTGGCAAAGTTCTCTTTTAGCATAAAGTTGTAAAGGAATTTAGAGTATCACAGAACTGTAAGGGTTGGGAGGGACCTCTGGAGATCATGGGGTCCACCCACTGCTAAAGCAGGTTCCCTACAGCAGGTTGCACAGGAAGACATCATGAATGGGTCTTGAATATCTCCAGAGGGGACTCCACAACCTCTCTGGGCAGCCTGTTCCAGTGCACCCTCACAGTATAGAATCATAGAATCACTCAGGTTGGAAAAGACCTTAAAGATCATTGAGTCCAACCACAACCTAACCATAGTACCCTAACTCTAACAACCCTCTGCTAAATCATGTCCCTGAGCACCACATTCAAACAGTTTTTAAACACAT
>PPHD01004293.1:0-28923 GCA_002909625.1 Bambusicola thoracicus | reverse complement strand
AGTCGATTTTTGAGAATAGATGTACTCAATTTAGATGATACAGCAGGGGATACTCAATACAACAGGAGATAAAATGAAGTGAGGAAAATTATTTCTGGTACATTTGACTTGCTCAACACTGATACCCTCATGTGAATTCATTCATCACTGTATTAATAAAGGCCAAGCACTGATCCAGTCACTGATCTGCTTTAGAAAGAGAAGACTGATCATCAATTTTTGCTGTTGAAATAAAACAATAATAATAATAATAAATTCATCAAGATTATTTTAAATCTGGAAAAAGTACACTTTGGTAAAGAAACAGATTTTCTTTTCTTTATTTATTTATTGTGGAAAGCCAAACTTTGGATTGAGTGTAAGGGAAACATATGTGTACTTTGATCAAAAATACAACAGGGCTTGGCTTTAAAATGTTTTCTGTGGCTTTTATACAAACCGTGATTTTGTAGAACTTTGTTATTTCCAAGTGTCCTCTAAACGTCAATTCCTCATGAGTTTGGATGCAACACAACAGCCACCACCAATAAGTCACTGTTCACCCAAGGTGACATTGAAGCTGGGAGGATAGGAGCAATGGACCAATGCTGCTAACCTGCACCCCGTGCTCCAACAGGGAGAGCCCAGTGACAGCGCTGATAGTGAGGAGAGCAGCAAGCTAAGCAACATTTCATTTCATTTCAGCCCAGGACAGTGTGATTTTCCCAAGGCTGTATGAGGACGCAGTGTCAGAGTGCCGGGAGAGCAGCATTAATCAGTGCGCACAGTGCCGATCTCTGCAGCGCTCCTGGTTCAGGGCACTACAATGCAGTAACACCATAAATAGAATAAAGTGCTGTGAAGAAAGGAAAAAAACATATCCCCCCATTTTTTGTGGCCACTAACACGGAGTTAATGACCGTGTTGCTACAAATGAACCAGTGCCTCCTTAACTTAAAGAGCGCAACTCTCTGCAGCTCAAGTCCCGGTGACTTGAATATATACAGCTGTGCGGATAGAGACATTTACATTGAGTGCTTAACCAGCGCATAAACACAGCTATCTTATTTACACAGCACCTTCCCCATCTGTGCTATCTCTAAAGGCTGCAGCTTTGCGTCCCCACAGCAGAAAGGCTCCCGGCTCAACTTCCCAGCGCTGCTCCACGTACCTGATGTGGGGTCGGAGGAGGATTTGCCTCTGCCCGCAGCTTTCTGCCTCCCGGACGCTCCCAGCAGCCGTCCCAGCACGAGCCGGGGAAGAGTTTCCTTGGGGAAGTCGAACCTCTGTTGCATGCCAGCTGACTAAAACTCTGCGAGCTCGGAGAGAAGTTTGAAGTCACAGGGAGAAAAAAAAAAAAAAAAAAAAAAAACCAACACAACAACCACGCTCCCCATAGACCGGTCCTTGAATTCATTCCTTCGCAGTCATGAGCTCTTATATATTCCCAGGCTCCCATGAGCACGTGAACGCATACCTCCGTAATAGTTTTAAAATGTGTGTGTCCTCTTGCGCTACTCTTTATTTTCCGTTTCGTTCATTCAACCTTGGCTTATTTCCTGCAGTTTCTCAGCTGGTGATTACGCTTCTCTCGTATTGACACACGGAACAGGCTGTGAACAACACAAAAATCCCCTCTGCAGAGCTCGGTGATACAGGCTGGGCAGGGGCAAATCGTGGGGACGAAGCGGAGGTGGGCAGCCCTATGGACCCAAAAGCAAGATGGAACCGTTCAGGGGTCGTTGACCCACATGCACCCCAAAAAGGGCGAACCCATCACTTCTGTGCAGGATGGAGTGTGAGGGGAGAGGCTAATTTTGGAGTGGGGTGAGCAGAGTACTTTGTCCTCCATTGTCTCCCTGTGGCACAACAGTGAGATGACCAAATGCACCCCTGGGGGAAAGGATAAACTCAATTTCATGCTCGAATGGGTAATAACAGAAATACCTTCTGAAAAGGGAGATGAGACAGACCCTGATTTCTTTTCCTTTGATCATTTTTTTCCTTAGTGTTTCCTTGGTCATTGGTTCGATTTCTTTCCTTGCTGTCATGTGGATGGGTTGGAGAGCTGAGAATTCCTCATGCTGTCTTCAGCTCAGAAGTGCCCTGTTCACTGGGCTGCTGTCCACTGTCTTCACACACCAGTTTCCAGAAATACCACCTCTGATAGGGTTTTGCCAGCTCTAGACTGGATGTCCCTTCCAACCCAAGATATTCTATTATTCTACGATCCTTATGAGCTCCTAAGACTAGATGTCTTAGGGGCAAGCTGAGTCTTGGCTTTGTTAGTTGTGTCCTGACCTCCCCTGGACTAGTACACCCCATCATGGAATCCCAGATGGCACTGAGGATCACTGCCAACCTCACACCCTATGCATATGGGGAGCATCTCCACCACTGCCACTGCTGGCATTGAGCTGCAGTGCTGCACGTGTGTCTGTGATGGCATAGACCTTCTCCTCTGAGACAGTGTACAGTGCACTCTTGAAGGACATCATAAGTGCTGGCAGATGTGAATCACCTTGCTTCCCCTGCACGAAGAAGACACCCCAAAGTGTCACAGGTGAGTGCCAAGGAGATGTCTGTGCTGAGCAGAGCCCTTGGAGGAGAAGTTTGGTTTCAGCACAGGGCATTTCCCACCTTTAGACCATTATTTGCATTGATTTCCACTAAAAAAAATAGGAAAATAATAAAAAAAATGCAGTGCTGACTCTTTTCTCCTGGATAGCATTAATTCTACTCTGCTTGCCTGGACCCATTTGGTAAATCCTAGAATCATTAACATTGGGAAGACAATTGAGGTCATCGAGAACAACCATCAGCCCATCACCACCATACCACTAAACCACGTTTCTTGGTAAAGTCAGATAAAAGGCATATCCTTTCATACCGTGTGCCAAAAAGCTTTGGGGATTCCGTTCAACACATGCCAGCATGCGGCCTTTGCCCCTCCACAACAGGATGCTGATGGGTTTCTTGTAGCACAGCAGCTTTTGTGAGTCAGTTTTTCCAGATCTGCAACATAGTGGGAGTCTCTAGATGGAAGCATCAACAGATGTGTGAGATGTGGTTTGTCGAATAGCACAGCAATACATCTTGCACATGTTGCTGTTGTAAGTGTGTAATAAAGATAATAAATAATGATGAGTATATAATAGAAAAGAAACAAACAACAATGGCCTTCTTATTGCAGTAGCAATTCACTGTGTATATAGATATTGGTGTTTATACTTAATAAAGGTCAAAGTTACTTATCTATTAGTGACACTTAGAAATCATTGACTTTTCTTAGCAGTAGAGGCAGACCTTACGGAGAAGCTTGCTTGTGTGCAGCAGCCCCAAAAGCTTAGTGATATCCCCAAAATGTCACAGGTGGTGGTCCCTCTAGTTCTTTCTCAGTACAGAGATGGATGTCAATTTATTTGTACAGATCCAACTCCTGGAGTTCACGATTTACAAACAATAAAACCACCCTCTTCATAAATCACCGAATCACAGAATGGTTGTGTTGGAAGGGAACTTGAAGATCATGTAATCCAACCCCCTGCCAGGGGGGCAGGGATATCTTTCATTAGATCAAGGCCTCATCCAACCCAGCTTTAAACATCTCCAGTGATGGCTCGTCCACAACTTCTGGATAGTGATAGAACAAGGGGGAATGGTTTTAAACTGAGACAGGGGAGGTTTAGGTTCGATATTAGGAGGAAGTTTTTCACACAGAGGGTAGTGACGCAGTGGAACAGGTTGCCCAAGGAGGTTGTGGATGCCCCAGCCCTGGAGGCATTCAAGGCCAGGCTGGATGTGGCTCTGGGCAGCCTGGTCTGGTGGTTGGCGGCCCTGCACATAGCAGGGGGGTTGGAACTCGATGATCCTTGTGGTCCTTTTCAACCCAGGCCATTCTATCATTCTACGATTCTCTGGACAACTGTTCCAGTATCTCATCACCATCACTTACAGCCAATCTAAATCTACCCTTTCTCAGTTTGAAACCATTTGCCCTTGTCCTGTCATTACAGATCCTGGTAAAAAGGCTTTCTCCATCTCTCTCAAGAGCCACTCTTTATACAATGAATGGTTACCATAAGGTCTTCCAAGAGCCTCCTCTTCTCCAGGCTAAACAACCCCAACTCCCTCAGCCTTACCACTGAGAACCGTTACCTTGGATGGCAAGTATGAGGATGGGCACATCCCTGTACCCTTGCAGAAACTTTAATGTTCTAAGAGCATCCTACAATGTCATGATTCACATCACATTTTTTCTTTATGTCTAATGACTCCTTAAGAAAGACAGCATGGCATGTATCAAGAAGTGAGCTTACGATGTGAAGGCAGCATGACCCTCTGGACACTTTGTGAAATGCCTGAACTAACTGTCTATTATTGCTCCATCCTGTGACATCATCCCTCGTGAATGGCCACTCAGTTTGGTTTGGCATGAGCTCAACATTGTTTTCTAGAGGTATACCTGCCACCCACGCTGAAACTCTTCTCTAATTCCATGCTATTTTAGTCAGCTAGGAATTACCCACAGAGAAAGTTCACCAAAGCACGAGGATATGTTGTTTCGCCTCCTGTCACCGTGCCAGGCAGACCTGATGGCCAATTTGATGTCATGGCAGCCATGTGGACCTGCTACTTGGAGAAGTGAGTCCTGTTGTATATTCCAAGTGGAGCATGAATAGGAAAGTGATCCATCACTGAAAGGGGAAAAAGTCTTCCAAAAATAAATTTAATCCTCATATGGAAACAGAAGAAATTATTCCCACAGACTCTGCTATTGCTGTACCTCCAACTTTGTTGTGTGGGTCTCAGAAGACATGGGTCAACTTATGGCTGATTCCAGCTGACACCTGAGGGATGACGTTTCTCTGGCTATATCTCTTGAGTTAATGACGTCTGTCCCAGGGAAAGAGCCCTGGCCCCACCTGCACAGACCTGGCCCTCTTCACACTCAGGCAGCAGGATGTGTCAACGAGCAAACTTCACTTCAGAAAAAAGGACCACCAGTTGGTGCATGGTCACATGAGGTCAACCATGAGCCATCTCCTGCCACAGGCTCAACCCCTCCAGATCTCATGGGATTCCCACTCTTCCATGGGAGAAAACAGCAAGCTTGGCTGGTGGAGCTGGCATGGAGACGAACAGCCATGAATAAACAGAAACCAAAACTTCCCACTACTGAGATGCTCCAAGGCATCACTGCCAGTATAAGCATCATTATCTTGAGATGGCATTAGCCCAGTTGCTTTTCAGAGACTACAGATTAAAAAGAAAATAATGGAAACCAGCCAGTCAGAGATGAACTGGCAGTATTAATCACTTGCAAAAGAGTAACAGTTGACCATGTGCTCACCTCACGCTTAAAATAGGTTGTATCATCTCAACAGGATGCCCATCTCTAATTATAAATGATATTTCCCCAGACTAAACAAAGTTTGATATTTCTGCTCCGTTTCCTCCAGATCCGATTATAGCCTGTTCTTTAAAAAAAAAAAATGCAATGAGAGAGAGAGCTTCTCTTTTTCTGTTCCTCCAGCTTTTTAGGGAATTTTGCCACTGGGAGGATGACGATGCTTTTTACATGCTGGGATTTTGGCTTGCCTTGGTGTTGACACTGGCAAAAAGCAGGGTAGGAGGGTTGACCTCACCACCAGACTAGCTGTGGTTCCTGTCTTTGGCTTCCTTCTGTGGTACCTGCAGGTTTCAGACACTGTCATCAATTAGTTTGGAGGAAGATACTACTCTCAGCATCTCCTTGGACTTAGTGGCTTAGTCTCCTCTGGCACCAACCATAACCTTCTTCAAGTCAACATGGCCTTGGACCATGAAAACTCTCTCACTGCAAGACTCTGACAACTCAACTTGCAACTGTAGTGGAGATATACCTTATTATACCTTATCTAGCTATAAACTAGTTACCAATAGTCTAGAAGCCCAAGTAGCTGCAAAGTAAATCTGACAATCAGAGTAAAAAATGTATGATCAATTCTCTTGGGATATTCCATACTCATCCATGCACCCAGATGTGACTTGTCAGGAAGAGGTTTGCAATGTCCACTCTATTAATCGCTTCGTGGGACAGATCTGGTTTATCCTGAAATGCCTCCCCCAGAGGAGACTGATGTGGTTTCTCTTGCAGATATTCCTCATACCACTGCAATAACAGAAGGATCAATGAATTGAGTGGTGCCAAACAAAGCATAGAACAGACCCTTTCTTCTTCCTTCTTTTCCTTTTGTTTTGAGCAGGGAAAAGAAGAGGAAAGCTGGTCTCTCCCCTTCTGTTTCTAGTCCACACTATTAACTCAGATCTTGCCAAAATGTCCTTAAGTTATCAAACACTGCTGAATTGTCAGCATTGTATCTGCAAGGTCTTGAAGGTGATCATGAAAATCTTCCAACTCTCACTGATCACGAGTGTGATCAGATCAGTCCTTTGCTCTAATTATCTGACCTGCCCTTTGCTGATTCTTCAGGAAAACCCTGAAAAAGAATTTTGCAATCATAATCCTGGGGAGAGGAGAAACGACTTAGAAATGCTCTATTTCTGTCGTGTTCCTTAAACCCTTTGATCCTTCCCATAGCCCCTTGATCCATCCCTACGTCATCACTGATTGAATTCTTTCTTTTTATTTTATAACCCACAACTGGATTCTGGATTATCTCCAACATGTCTGTGCTTTCCGTGCAAAATGTTGGCCTCTTCTGAGTAATAAAATGTACCCTTCCCAGCAAACACTTTAGAGCTGCTATGATTGCATTTCCAGTAGGAGGTGAAGTATGGAGAATACAGAAGCACATGCAGTTTTTCTTAAACATGTATAATCCCTCCCCAGCCCAGCACATTTAGTAGAACCTATGAGAGTAACAATGAAGATCTGAGTAAACTCCTGATCTTCCTTTCCTTATACACATCAGTAACCTCTGCTCAGAATGATATGACAGAATCATATCGTGGAATGGTTTGGGTGGAAAGGGACTTTAAAGGTCATCCAGTTACTGTGTCCAGGTATGGAGCCCCCAGGACAAGAAAGATAGAGAGCTGCAAAGAGAGTCCAGAGAAGGGCCACAAAGATGATCAGGGGGCTGGAGCACCTCCCCTACGAGGACAGGCTGAGGGAGCTGGGCTTATTCAGCCTGGAGAAGAAAAGGCTGCGGGGTGACCTCATTGCAGCCTTTCAGTACCTGAAGGGAGCCTATAAACAGGAAGGGAGTAAACACTTTGAAAGGGTAGATAACAGCAGGACCAGGGGGAATGGTTTTAAGTTGAAAGAGGGAAGATTTAGGGTGGATGTTAGGGGGAAGTTCTTTACCAGGAGAATGATGAGATGCTGGAACAGCTGCCCAGAGAGGTTGTGGATGCCCCGTCCATCCCTGGAGGTGTTCAAGGCCAGGTTGGACGAGGCCCTGGGCAACCTGGTCTAGTAAATGGGATGGTTGGTGGCCCTGCCCAGCAGGGGGGTTGGAGCTTCATGATCCTTGAGGTCCCTTCCAACCCAGGCCATTCTGTGATTCTGTGATTCTGTGATTCAGTTTCACACCCCTGTTACGGCAGGATTGCCCCATGTATCAAATAGGTGAGATATCAGTGATTAAATGTAGACATCTGCAAGGCTGAGATCTATCAAGTTCATCTCAATCCACTCCACAGCTCATGGAGGGAGATGGAAGCCCTTCTTGACAGTGATTCATTTAATTCTCCAGCAGATATCAAAGATATCTGTGATGAATCACCCACAGGGAGCTCCTACTTTCTCCTGTAAACACAGCAGGAGTGGAGAGTGACTAAACAGATTCAAAATTAAAGGAAATGAATCCTTCTCACAGTAGGAGACAGAACCACCTGGATTTGTTGCTGGTGGTGTAAATCCTGGCTTTACAGCCCAGATTGGAATACTGATCATTTAAAATACTGCCCATATTTACTTGGAAGAAGCCACATAGGGATGGGTGTTTCTGAATGTGTTATAAATAAGTGATTCTGCCATTCAGCTGTCACTTTGAGGCTCTGCCATCCATCATGCCACTGAATGGTTGGTATACCTTCTCCCATGCGTTGCATGTATATGCTTCTTCTCCATTTTTTTTTGACCATTTTTCCCCCTTTCTACTGGCTCTTTTTTGAATCAGAGAGGTTCTCTGGAACTTGCATGATGCCTTGAACTTGATATGGGTCATATTATTTATATTGATAGGGTATGGAACAGGTTCCCCAGGGCAGTGGGCATGGCCCTTAGCTGCTGGAGCTCAGAGGGTGTTTGGGCACTGCTCTCAGGTATAGGGTGTGAGTTTGGGTGGTGCTGTGTGGATCCAGGGGTGGGACTCTCTTTCAGTTGGGATATTCTATATGGGATGTCTGTATTGGAAATAGGATGCTTCTAGCACTGAGGCCTGCAGGTGTGGTCATATTGCTCATTGTTTCATATTATCCTTGCAGGATCGAGACTTCATTTCTTTTTTCTTGTCAAGTAATACACTCTTGATTAATGTACAATACACCTCAGAAGGGACCAATTCTACTGTACATTAGTGAATACCCACTGACTACAAGGAAGTAATTTCAGGTTATGTTGGCTGAAAAGTGACCTACCTCTTTCTCCAGACACGCATAGGACGATGTCCATTCCTCTTTTAGCCCTGGCACTGGGTCTTCTCATCGTACACATGATCACAGAATCATAGAATCAATAAGGTTTAAAAAAACCTCTAAGATCACCAAGTCCTACCCCAACCCCAGTCCCACCATACCCACTAACCACGTCCCTCAAAGCCACACCTCCATGATTCTTGAACACCTCCAGGGTTGGTGACTCCAGCACTTCCTTGGGCAAGAGCTCCCTGTGGTTACCCCATGGCATACCACTCCCAGCTTTCATCTTTGAAAGATGCAGACAGCTTCTAAACAAAAAAAGTGATAAAACAGCCAGCACATCGTGCAACATGAGGCTGCTGCAAAGCTCGAGGTTCACAATAAGAAGGTCATTGATGATGACTTTCTTGGAGATGTCAAAGTAAACATTGGCAATATCTTTCTGACCACTGAACATTTTGCTCATTGATGCGCAGGGAACACATAGGACAGCTGATTTACATATACTTTGCCTGCCCTCTGGTGGTGAATGGCTGATGATTAGTTTTTTTTTTCATGCAGATGCATTTTTCTGTACACATACTTGTGCATATGTGTATGTATTGACATACGGCAAAGAATGCTGTCATCCAAATTGCACCTTCAGTCTGAGTGCTGCAGATGTGAGTAGCAGTGGTTGCTGTGGGCTGTCACCAGTCTTTTTTATGTTGAAGATTTTCCACTTGGCTGAGAGTATGTTAACATTTAGCTCCATTAAAACATCAGCATGAAAATAACAGAAGTACAGCTAATATGTACATGTGTGTGTATATATATATATATATATTTACCACCTTGGAGAGACCTGTGTGAGCTCTTCACCTGTCCTTTCCTTCTCTATGAATAAACCTTGCTGCAACTGAGTCAGCTGCACAGAATCAAGAGCAAAGTATTTCTGCAGGACCTTTTCTTGCAGCAAATACAGGACTGCATAAAAATAACTGCATGGATATGCTTTTCCTTATGCAATGCCAGTATGGATGACCAAGAAGGTGCAGGAAGAAAGGTGGCTTTGGATTGAAAGCAGAGTGGCCATGATTGCTGGGAGCCTCTGTGTGGGTTTTATTGTCAATTCAGTGAGAGCTCAACATCATTTTCTTGCTCTTTTCCCCTCGTAGCTGCAAAGAGCAGAGGGATTTGCTGCATGCCTTTTAGCACCTGCATTCTGGGAAAAGGGAATCTCCTGCTGGCATGTTCATTGAGCAAAAGCAATAGAGTTCACAGAAGCAATGCTGTCCTACAGAAAAGGAGAATTTAGATGGCAATAAAATCATCCTTCCCCTTTGAAGTGGCTGCAGGATCTGCCTCTTATTTTTTCACCAATTTGGCTTTCCTTTGGTTGGATGATGGAGAGAAAGGAGGACCTGCAATAGGACTCTCCTCTAGCAGATGAGAAACAGCTCTTGGTACAAATGTTTCTAGCACCTGAGCATGTGTTAGTGAGGATGAGCAAGTTCAACAGAGCAGCTCTCAGGACACACGTCTTGGGTTTCCAACTTGGGTTGGGTTTCCCATTTGGGAAAACAACCTTCAGCCCTTGGAGTCACTGAGATCTGCAAGTCCTTCTGTAGACTATGCTCATGATTTTGTGTTTGTCCAGGATCACGTTTCAAACCCAAGCACAGGGAGGAGTGCCCCATCCCACTGCACTCATACTGCTTTGGCAACGTGGATATAATGTCAGTTGTGACCAAATCCACTAATGTGCACCGTGTAATGACTGCAGCAGTCAACCTTTATGTTTTTCTAAGCATCATGGTAGCTCTGACTGAACCAGTGATCAGTTCCTATGTTCTTGATTCAGCTGTTAAACTGCTACCACTGGTGGTGTCTAGGCTCATCCCGAACAGTCTGAGGGTATCTCTATCCTGATTTCGTTCTTGGTTCAGTGGTTGGCAAAGCTGCCTGCAGCAGAGGAGCTGGAATTAAATGATCTTTGAAGTCCCTTCCAACTCAAGCCATTCTATAATATGATTCTGTGATTCCATCTCTGGGGGCAGGAATATTCCTACCAGGTATTCTGGGTGTTCAAGATCAGAAGAAAATTGAAATTTCAGATACGATGAATGATTTGCTGAAGATCTCTCAGGATATGAAACTTGCCATCCCACCATGGCCAGAGGACTCAGCAGCTGAGGAGGTTCTTCACTTACTACGTTTCCACCTGACCGCCTTCTGCTGGCTGGGCACATATGGACAGCAGTGCCTGAACATGAAATGATATCGGTTTCATTCCACCTAAATACCCATAGATTCACAGAATCATGAAGGTTAAAAGGCCACTAAATCATCTAGTCCAACTGTCAAACCATGCCTGTGACCAAAAAAGACCTCAGTTCTACATTTAGCCTTTTCAAGCTGATCCCTGCTCTCTGTAGCCCCCCAAAGCAGCATTCATTTGGTCACTCTGCTTACTGAGTCTAGGCTTGAATCCACCACGAGTAACATGTCCTAGCTCCCCATCCCAGCTGTGCTGCAGCCCCGACAGGTGCAACCAAGCAGAGCAACCTCGATGACATTTCTCTGTGAATACATTTTGGCACTTTACTTGGATAGCAACCTGTGATTATTCCCTCTGGAGTTTTCTGAGTGGTGATGGTGTCTGGGGAGCTAGAGTTACAGATCTGGCCAGGCAGACAATCACCTCTGCAGGGAGCCCACACAAGTAGGTTAAACAAAAGCTTTATTTCCACACAGTGTTCTTGGGACACAGTGCCAAGACTTCACAGACGGTACAGAACAAGGATTGGCAAGGAACATTCTGCTCCTGTGATGCTTTCTCATTACAAACAGCCCTGAGTCACAAACGTGTGCTCAGATCCAAGCCTGAGCTTCCTTTAAACTTAGAATTTTTCAGGTTAACAAATTTCAGGTTTGTTTTTTAAAGCAATGATGTGTCAGAGCAAAGATCAAAGAGTCACAGAACCATTAAGGTTGGAAAAGACCTCTAAGATCATTTAGTCCAACCGTCCACCCACCACCAATATTGCCACTACCGCATGCAGAGACTACAGGTACACTCTCAATTCATGGGTAAAGCCCCCTGGTTCCACTACATAAGAAATACTGAATAAATAATGAAATCTGGTCTGATTACTAAAGCAGTTAATTGTAGTACCATCTACCATTAGATGTTATTCTCTGCTATGCAACATTTGGACACTGCAATCTTCCTGGTGAGCAAAAGGTTCAAGACCAGAGTTCAAGGCACGCATTCTGTTTGCTGTCTTCTCTTCCTGCCTACAACTGCTGTGGAGAAAGGTCAGTTGGTTTCCTGTAGGATTTCAGGATTTTGAAATACTATTTCAGTTCCAGCTTCTGAACAAAGAAAATAAATAAAGAAGGAAATTGGATGCGGAGGTTGGAGCTGAGACATCTGCCTCCAGGGCTGCTTTGCAGTGGGGCTGGGATCGGAGAGAAGGCCCAACAGACGGGCAACTGAGGTGTCTGGCAGGCAAACTGTTAGAAACCCAGACCGTTTTCCATTTGGAAACTGCAGGACATTCACAATTCAGCCAATTCTTGCAACAATAAAAAAACAAAAAACCTTCAACCTTAATAAATGTTTTCTGCTCAAGACCAACTGGAATTTCATGCATTGAATCGTGATCTTTGTTTGGACATCAAGCCTAAATAGATATAACATGCAGGAGTTGGACTTGATGATCCTTGTGGGTCCCTTTCAGCTAGGGATAATTTATCATTCTGTGACTCTATACTTCAGATTTGGTCCTTGGCCCAACATTCTTTTTCCTTGAGCTTCTCCACATATGTTAATGAAAAATGTTTCAGACATTTAGCTTTTTGAAATTGAATGCATTTATTTTCACAGTCTGTTGTACAGGTCTTCGAAAGTGCCTGCAGCCTGCACTACCTAGTTTAACTCGTGAGTTAAGTCCAGGAAAAAGGGGGGCTTAATTCCTTTGAAAAGAATCATTTTAATCTTCTAGGAGAACAAGTAGATACTTTTTTTTAATTGACTTTCAGGTATTCAATGGATTCTGTTCAGGAAAGGAGATTATGTTGTACCATATAATGAGAATATGAGGGACAAAAGTCATGGATCAGTATAATCATTAAGGTTGGAAAAGACCGCTAAGATCATCTAGTCAAAACCACTCATTAGGGAAGGAAGGAGAACCATGGGAGACTGAGATCTGCAGATATCATAAAGCCAGGCTTTGAGGAGGGCTGTGAAAAAGCATGTGAATGAAGAATGGGATGATGAATGAAAATACCAACAGCTGTAAAGTAATGACTATCAGAGGAGAAGTGTGAGATGTTTCTTCTGCTGTACAAAACACTGAGTTGGTCATCATAAGAATGACCAAATAGTACATTCCTGGTCTCCACTTATATCCAATTTTCTGTAACCTACAGTGGTGCCCTCACACGTTGACCTAGCAATCCTATAACTCTTCATCAGGCAGTTTGCCTGCAGAAACTTTATCTAAGGACATCATTCCACAAGACCGCAGTGTGAGCATGGAGAATCAGAGGTCCTCTGCCTTCTCCCACCTACACTTTTATTGATGAGGCCAGTGGTGAGAGTCATGCTAGGACTTTGTGGCATGACTGAAGGGAAACACAAGGATGGTAGAGAATTGGACTAGATGACCTTTAAGGGTCCCTTCCAACTCAGATGATTCTATGATTCTGTGATTGTATGTATGACTACAGAGGAAAAAAATCCTTAGCCCAGCTTCACTTGTGATGCATGTAGACTTTCATCCAGTTGATGACCACTGCTACTGAGTATGAGTAGATGGGACAGGGGCCTTTAATGTTATTCCTGTGCATATGACCTTGCACAATTAGAAGTAGGCAGGTTGACCTGATGAACTCCATGCACTCAAAAGAGGGGGAAATCCATTGCTGATGTGAGGAAAGAAGGTTGTAGAGAAGGGAGGGCTCCTGCTGCAGTGACCATGCTGTCCGGGACCTCACCACTGAAGGGCAAATCCCTATAATGCCAATGTAAATAACCAGAGCTTCAGGGAAGGCGGATGTTGTTGCATGAGGATGTCAGAGACAGCATAGTTTCATGAGTTCAAAGAAGGGTAATAAGGCAGAAGTGCTCTCAGCCCCTCTCCTGCCTTCATCCAAATCCCAGGGTAGAATCTCAATATTTTCCAATGAGAAATATACTGCAGAGAGTGGCATGATTCCCTACACGTTAGCATCCTCTAGCGTGGGAAACTGTCCTAAATCACAGAATCAGTCACAGAAACAATCATAGAATCATAGAATGGTTGAGTTGGAAGTGACCTTAAAGTCCATTCAGTTCCAACCCCCTGCCATAGGCTGGTTGCCACCCACCAGCTCAGGCTGCCCAGGCCCACATCCAACCTTTCCTTGAGCACCTCCAGGGATGGGGTATCCATAGCTTTCTGGGCAGCAGTACCAGTGCCTTACAAACCTCATAATGTAGAACATCTCCCTAACATCTAATCTAAATGTACTTCTCCTTGTAGCTCTTCTGTCACTCATCCATGCCCTTCTGCATATCACCTCCACTACTCCACTTTGTTGCTGCTGGTTTGGGCATTTTGAGATTTTGTTGAGGTCTGTCTCTAAATAACTGAGTAATTGAGTGAATATGTGGGGTTCTCTATATGGATTTATCAGCAGTGAATGCTAAGAAGTAATCTGAAAAAGACACAGATACAAAGAAGAGCAAGACTTTCATGCACAGGAACAGGGCTCCAAAGATCTTTATTGCCATTTGGATTTAATTCACTGTTAAAAATACTGTAGATCCTATAGGAAATGCAAACTATTTTTGTGCAGTGTGAACTGGACATAAGTGCACCTCCTACAGCTGTCAGCATGTCAGATTTGGATGATTACGTTAAAATTTATCCTCTAAAATGAGCAGTAAATCTTCCTGCAGTCACTGGTTGATAGTGGTGTCCCGAGTGCATGCCTCACTGTCCAAGAAATCAGCCAAGAGATCTGTCCACAATCACCTGAGATGCTGTCTGCAGAGCTAGAAAACTCACATTTGCTGCTTACAGCAAATGTCTTCCTCTTGTAACATCCAAACACTATTTTAGAAGCAAAATAACAAGAAAAGAGTGTGATACAATGCTTGCGTTTAGTACGGTAAGAAATCTCATGCATAAACCTAAACCTGTCTGGACAGGAAATTATAAATGTGTTTTATAGCCTTCTAACAGCAGAGGTTATCACACTTCGGGATGAGTCCTTGGCCTCTTCCTGTTGGAATTAAGAGTTAAAAAAACACCGCTGGCTTCAAAGCGAATTCAGAATTATCCTGGGATTACTCAAGTCGTCAGTGATCAGAACTTTGCCTTTCTGCTCCCTTTTCCCACAGATTGACTGCTGTATTATTTTTTTTAATAAATTCAAAGAATGCTGTTTATTTCTGAAGACAACAGGCTGAAGAAAGAATTCAAAAATTGTGTGCAGAAGGGCAGATTGAAATCTTCTTGTACAAATGCTCTTCAACTGGAAAAAGTTTACAGCTATGGAATATTTTCTTTGAAACGTCTCTTTTTGCAATAAAAAAACACACTCAGAAGATTATTTTTAGTGTGTAAGTATGAAATCAAAAGCAGGATACCCCAAGACTGAAACACGTCTTATGTATCTGTGCTTATATGTAGATATTTGAAGGAGGAAAATAGACATCGCAGCCAACAGAAGAGTTGTTTTATAGTTGTTACTGTGTTGTTGGTTTTTTTTTCCTCGTGCATTTACAATCATTAAATTAACATATATCAGAAATAGAAGGTTATTCTGCCTGCTCGCTGTTACATTGCCATATAAATGGATCAATGAGAAGTCATTCAGGAGGGATGATGGCATATTCCTGCAGCTGCCAGATATCTTGAGCCTCTGACTGCACCTCACAGACCTATACTTAGATAATTTTCCTTTCAGAGAATGGCTTGGGTTGGAAGGGACCTCAAAGATCATCTAGTTTCAACCTGCTGTGATCAGGGTTGCCACCCAATTGGTCATGTTCCTGTGGGTGTTTTTCTTCATTTGGAGGCCAGATTTGAATACACAGAGTCATACACAAGGCAAACCCCAATGATCCAACTCTTAAGAGGAAATGCCATGTCAAAAGCAAAGGTGGAGGAGATCATCAGTCTCCCATACAAAATATGCATTTCTGCCTCTGACATCTAAGAAGCATTTGTAGACAAGAGGAAAGTTGTTGTAAGCCACAACACTATGCAACAGAACAGCTCTGATGAATGTTTTTAACATAGGAAAATTATGGAAAATATACATAAGCTGATTTTAAACTCAAATTTGCTCTGAGCTACCCAGATGCTATCCTTCCCTGCATGTATTGAGGTATACTGAGAGAGAGCTGCTTGGCCTACATGTATTCCACAACATGTTATTCCTGGATGATTTTTCACTCAGAGGGTGGTGATGCATTGGGACAGGTTGCCCAAGGAGGTTGTGGATGCCCCATCCCTGGAGGCATTCAAGGCCAGGCTGGATGTGGCTCTGGGCAGCCTGGCCTGGTGGTTGGCAACCCTGCACATAGCAGGGGGGTTGAAACTAAATGATCCTTGTGGTCCTTTCCAACCCAGGCCATTCTATGATTCTGTGATTCTATGAGTCTATGATTCCATAAATTTGTGACTGGGTGGGCAAGTAGAGTGCAGAAGGTGAAAGCTCACATCAGCCCTGCTCGACAACTGAAGTGTCGTATCAGCCCTTTGACAGCTATCTCCCAAATGCCAGCTTCTCCCACCTGGAATACCACCTTTCATCCAAAACAGTCAACAGTTAGTGCCAAAAACACCAATGCTACAGAGTAAAATCTGGATTCTGAAGAGCATGAATAAAGTTTCCTCCTATTTTCACTAATAGATATAACATGAACGACTTTGACAATGTATATGGTATACTTAGTAGGGTGAATCAGCTGCTCTGACAGTAACTTCCTTGACTTTTTGTGTCTGGCTTGCATCCTTTTATAAATATATCTTCAATAACGTAAGAGGGTCGTTGGCTGTTATTTATCATTTAACTGGTAGAAACTGGTAGAAACCATTTAACTGGTAGAAGTCCTGGGTCTTCTGTTGAGAAGAGCTTAACTCTTGAGGAAGGTCTTGGTGTTTTCAAATGAGCACCTTCTGGTGGCAATATCGATTAAACTACCCCATCTGCAGTTCTCTGCAGCTTGGCAGGAGAGATGTTAACAATTCGCAGAAGTTTGTTAGAAGCCAGATACAGAAAGAGAGTAAAAAAAAAACAGACAGAGAAGTGGCCAACAACAAAAGTATTTGACACTGATGAAGAGTGCTCTGTGGGCAGTGCCTACAGGCCAAGCACTGGCCCTTGGCAAAAAGCTGCTTTTGCTCATTGATGGCTTACTTTGAACACCGATGGCTTTGAAACTACTTAGAGAATGGGGAGGAAAAAGAGTGTGATGCTTCAGGCTTTTTTTATTGATTAAATGATGGACTTTTCCTTCTCTCAGCCTAACTTTTTAAGTTAAGAAGATTCATACCTTGTTATCACTCAGCTAAAGGAAAGCAGAACATCATTCTCTGCATCTCAAGTTTTCCAATCTCTGTATCTCTCAAGTTTTCCAATACCTTGACATTCTCTCTTCGTCCTCCCTTGGGATGATGAGCATGAAATGTTTTAGATGTAGTACATAGGTGTGTGTGTAAAGCAAGAAAAAAGAAGGGTCTTTCAGTTTAGATCTGGAATTGCAAAGATGGCATATTTGGACATGTTGATCAGAATTTCATTTTGGCATTTGGAAACAAATATTGATTTATACCAAACTGTTTAGTTTCAAAACTGTCATTTCAGTTTGAAGGTAACATTAAAACAAGCACTTGCCACTGAAATGTCAATTTACAAGAAACTGTTCCAGCTTAAATTGACATAACAGCAACCAAAATATTTTGATTCAAAATTTGCATTTGTGGGGGAGTAAAAAATCTTTTTTTGTTGCTGTGAAAAACACTTCCTTGTGAATTGTACTGATCTTCATGAAACCAGAGTTTCCTACAGCAACAACAAATCTATTTACTGCAAAGCGTTTAGCCTGTTCTGCATTTTCTGACTGACTGGAATACTGATGAAGTGGTACTACCCACCACCATTACTCTCTTTCCAAAATGGCACAAGTGAAATCACGGTGAACCATGGCCCGGTTTCAACCAAAAATGATGGTCAGGATTCATCCACCTGCAAAGGCTATGAGGCTGTAGCAATTCTACTTCCTTTATCTGGAAGGAAACTAAATGTAGGGTGTGGGCTTCTCTGCTGGGGTTGACTTCAGAGTATCCATCCCAGTCTTACTAGTTCTTCGTTGTTCTCAGATTTCTTCCTCTTCAATACTTATCTCAGCCTCCTTTATGCTCCCCATTTCTTTAAAGGCTGTTTTTGTCAGTGTCCTCTTTGTGTTCCTTAGGACAAATTTAAGTTTCCTGGTCAACATGCCTGGCCAGTGGCTGTAAAACAGAAAACAGGAGAGGAGTCAGCAGCCCCGCTCAATGAGCAATAGCTATTCATTTTACATCATTTTGCATCAGACCAAGCAGAAACATTAGATTTTCTCAAAGCCATCAAGGACCAAGCAGGGAGGACTTTCAGTATAGAGCTACGGGGATGCTGTGGTCCCAGTAGACTACAAAAACACTGTAGGAGTTGCATGGGCTAGTGAGATATGCAGAGCTTTCAACCAAGGATTTCCACTTCATAAAGGTAAACATCATTTCCATAAAAATACCAAAGGGCTTCAGCTGCTCATGAAGAACATTTCTAACTGTACATCATAAGCCCGATAGATCCTTCGTCTGCTAATAGCAGAGATTCCTTGTTAATCAGATGGGTTTCTTTGGGTTTGAGGTAATTCACTGACACTTATGGGAAATGTGAAGGCCCAGATGCTCTGACAGCCCCACAGTCCCTCCATGACTGACACAGAAGGCACAGTGACACAGAAAGACCTGACAGGCACAGAGTTATTGTAGTATAGTGGTAGTTTCAGAAACAAACCAAATATAAAGGAGTTGTAGAAGGCTAGAAGCTGAGCTTCAGTTAGTTCTCAACTGTGTCTACAACTTGCCCTACATCATGCATCACATGAAATCAAATTCACTTCATACAGTGAAAGAAATTTTTCAGGTTGTAAGCTGAAAAGAACCAAATTCTAACACATTTCAATATCAGTTATCATTATGTACATATTAAAGAGAATTATTTGAGAAACTATTTTGTACATACGCAGATATGTAAGGTTTCAAACTGTAAACATCACTGCTGTGAAAAATGAACAAGCAATTACTTTAGAAGAAAAATATATGTAAAACTGACTATGTAAAGCAGGGATCCCAAGAATATAAGACAAGGGGCCTTGAAAGTAGAGGAACAGGAGGGTATGAGGCCCCAAAATTGTTCACACCAGTGACCAATTAATAGTACAGAATTGTTTAGCAGCCCAATGAAACTGTCCTCAGTGACAGCACATGATAAGCTATTTTCAAAGGATATACAACACATACAAAGCATATACAAATACTAATAACTCTGGAACCAGAACTGCATTGACCACTCTGCCACCCACTACTGCTTTTGTGTTATCATTTAAGGGAGTTGTATATTATTGTTTGATCTAAGGTTCTGCAGATTGTCTTTGAAGGCCTGGTTACCTGCCCCTGAGGACAGGTTATTCAATTTGGAAGTAACAAAACAGCCAGGACACCCTATTCTCTGCACATAGGATGAGAGGTAATGGCCTCAGGTTGCTCCAAGGGAGACTGAGGTTGGAAACTAGGAAAAATTTCTTCTCAGAGTGGTCAGACATTGGCACAGGCTGCCCAGGGAGGTGGTGGAGTCACCATCCCTGGAAGCACTCAAGAACAATGTAGACGTGGCACTTGCTTTAGTGGACATGGTGGTGATGAGTTGTTGGTTGGACTTTGTTATCTTAGTGGTCTTTTCCAACCTTAACATTTCTATGATTCTATACTGTAGTCTCTTCACTCTCACGCTTGGTGGGAGACCAAGGATGGCCAAGTGCAAGAAAACAGTAAGAAATCTTAAGGCATATTCCTGAATATGCCTGCAAATGTATTAAGTCAGTGTGATTTAGGATTCACCCCAACAGTTCACTTATTCAGCATTATGAGAAAGAGCTAATGACTTTGTAAAAAATGATCAGAACTCTTGAGCAACCACTAAGGAGTCAAGGAAAAGACATTTCCTTAGGTGTTTTTTTTTTGAGCCTTCCTGGTGCTAGTGAAAGATTTGTCTTCTACTGTGTTGCTGACAGATGCCTCTGCATGCCAAGACAGAAGTAACTGATGCAGAGCAGCAGATGAAAGAGAAGGAAGACGTGGATGGGAGAGAAATCAACAGAAGTGAGTGCTTGGTCTGAGAAGTTATGTTTTTATTATTTAGAGAGATCATGCAGGTGAAATCATCTAAGATTATCCCAACAGTGGGGCTGAAGGAGAAATAGTAAGCTGTAATTTTATCGGGCTTCTGTGTAAAAGCGGGTTTCACTTTCAAATACAGAGTGAACCTTTATCAAATACTCTGTGCTGAATCAGCTTTTTCAGACCTCAAATTCAAGTCTGAACTTCTGGTCCACCACACCTTGCTAGTTTATGGTTTGGCCAGCAAGAAGCAACTACTGTATTTTTTTCCAAGCATGAAAGGATCTTGAGAGGCCTACTGTTACTGAGCAGAGTTCATGGATGAAGACATCAGAACAGAGGGAGAAGTTAAAAATAAATAAATAACTATATACCATATTATGCATCACGTAACTTCTGATTTCCAACCAGATCATCCTAACTACACTTTTAGTTCTCATCCCAGTTGGTACTGTAACAGAGCTGATCTCATGAGGTGTGCGAAAAGAAAGCAACAATAGGCTATGTGGGTTCTTCCAGGCTTGAATTCCAGCTTCATCTGAGTTTACCGTGGGCTGGGCTTTTCCTGGCACACTGTGCATTGCCATCAAGTGGATCAATAATATACTGCAAGTAGATGCAGTAGTACTGTATGTCTTACAGGAATGAATGGGAAAGCAGGTCATAAAGTTGCTAGGAGATCACCCAACAAGGCTACTACTGTCTCTAGACAGCTCTGGTGCAGTTTCCAGCACCTTTTGAATGAGACGCTTTAAAAGAATAATACATAGTTTTGACCCAAAAAAAAAAAAAAAAAAAAAAAAAGGCATAAAACTAAAACCAGCAATGTGCAGACAAATGACACACAAGCGGACACTAAGCAGCAGAGCTACATGAGGACTGTCCTACAGCTACTACCTCGGATCTAGGCCTTTTTGCCAAGTTGTTTTGCAGCTTTCCTCCTTTTGAACTCTGCAATTTCTTCCGAGGGTAACCCATGAGCTTTACACCTGCAGTGAACAGGTAGGCCATTAGAGAAAGAATCAGTTCAGTTTCATCTGCAATAAAGAACAGACCATACTGGTGACCATGTGAAAATGTGTCTTCTAGTGTGAAGAGAGGAAAAAACTCTTGGGCATTCAGCATGACGTATTGCAAAGAGTGAAGTTAGCTAATTTAATTTTAACTGTCCTGAAGTTGCTGAGACAGGCACATTTTGTAATCTCTATGGCCAGGCACTTCCAGACTGCTCTTGACACATTCTAGACACCTCTCCCAGGATGAGATGAATGACTTTGTTGATTGAGGAGTTCAAATTAGATTTTGACGAGATGGTTGCATCCTGGATCTTTTTGACAGCATGAACCCTGAGGTAATTATTCTTCTATTCCTCTCATCCTCCCTTAGTTCATCAAAAGGAAGAATAAAACCAAACTTCTATGAAGATCTTATGGTCTGCTTTTTGGTTGGTCCTGTGTGGAGCCAGGAGCTGGACTCAGTGATCCTTAAGGGTCCCTTCCAATTCAGGATATTCTATGATACTGTGATCTTTAATTTGTTTAGTGTAGTTCCTCTCTTGGTGCCTTTTGCTCTCACGTGGAGTGTTGATTTCAACAATTCTTATCTCTCAAAGCTATGGACGTATTTCCAAATGGAATTTCTATATAACTGACCCTTGAGACTGTCAGCTTTACCTGATAGCTTAGCACAAATTTTAACAGACTTTCTGGAGGGAAAAACAAATCAGTTTTCAACTCTTTCACCAGTTCTGTCTTATAAATTATTATCTTTGAATCATAGAATCATTAAGGTTGGAAAGATCACTAAGATAATCAAGTCCAACGATCAACCATCACCAATATGCCCACTAAACCATATGTATAACCACATTGTTCTTCCATGACTTACCTAAATCCTAAACTCTTACAATACCTTTCCTTCTCATAGAAACATTGATTCCTATTTATAAACCTTCCTTGAGTTCTGGAGCCTTCAGGGATGGGTCCTGAAGACAAGGAAGACCAAAGGACTTACATCATATGAACTGAATGAGGAATAGCTTCTCCTGGGAATATACAACTCAGGTGGGAATCGTCCCACTACCTGCAACAGAGATATATCCATTGGCACAAAAAAATTTGGGCTCTCTTCTGAGCCAGTGGAGGGAGATAGAAATTGCTGAATGAGAGAGTGTGTTTATCTCGAAGATGTCTTCCACAGGGCAGAAGAGTGGCACCTGGAAGTGCCCAGATCTCTACTTGACTCTAAAAGCTGTGTAGGTTGCAAAGCTCAGAAGGACATGGATATGCCAAAGCTAGATAGTTTACATTAGCTAAAGTACTACCAGCTGGTGCAAGAGGAGGAACAACTGGACTCCGGCCCCCTATTCAAGAAGTGGCAAAATTCAGTCACAAAGGGATAAGTGTGAGGAACTTATCCCTGAGATAACCCCACTGAACATCATCCACAGGGTGATGGAGGACATTGTTGCCTGTCTTTGCACAACAGTACAGCAGGTTGTGACCTACCAGAAGGCCAAGACCTGACCGGGGTCATTGTGGTCCAAGTCCAATATCAGATTTTCTAAGCTGTAACTCTAAACACTGTTTATATATATATATCAAATAAACTTTTGCTTATGAGTTGGACTTCACCCACAGAACAATAACAAGAAAGATCCAGTACAAACAACACTGATACATCTCCTGAACTTGTTAGTGTCTGAGCAACTGCAGACTCCTGATTCTGCATCTTCCATCCTCATCTCTCCCAACTCACCCTGTCTGAAATTATCTGTTATTTTTCCAAGTACTTTTCTTCCCTCCACCTTGTTTCTGAAGCTAGCAGGAAAAAAGCTTATGTGAGGTCCTACACTCCAACTCCCTGGACAGGATCTTCCTGAAACACTGGCACAGGTTGCCCAGAAAGGTGGTAAATGCTCCATCCTTGAAAACATTCAAGGTCAGACTGGATTGGTCTCTAAGCATCGTGACTGAGCTGTAGGTGTCCCTGTTTGTTGGAGGGGAGTTGAACCAGATGGCCTATGGAGGTCTCTTCTAACTCAAACGATTCTACAATTGCATGATGTTCATAGACAGCATCATTGTGACTTGGCCACTCTGTACCCTTCACTAAGAACAACTATGCTCAAATAGCCTCAAGACCTCATTCATGAGTGAAGACATCTTATCTTTCTTCTTTTCTTATTCCCATCTCATACAAACTCTTGTACTGGAGCAAAACATGATCTACTGCCAGGTATCTTGGGCAACTCATTATATCTCAGCTCGGTGGTCCTACTCCAACCAACCCTGGGGCCTATAATGTGATTGATTCCCAGTGTTCTCGGTACTTATTCCACTTATCTCTCAGCAATGTCATTCATAAAATAACTTTGTTCTGCAAAAGCATCCTCCCAGCCTGCCTAAGGGAGGCAGGAGAAACTACCAGGCACATTTCATCACATCTCAGCCATGCCTAGGGCCAGAGCTGCAAGCTAGGATGTGGTGGACAAAGACAGGTAAGTAGCCCTTCCCTTAACCCATACAAATATCTGCAAAGGAAAGGGCAATGCACTGAATCACAATCAAACACTACCTGAATTTTCTTCCTTTCTGAACACTTCATTCAGAGTTTCTTACAGCAATTCTCCAGTATTCCAGAAGCCTCAGCTTGCTCCTAACGAGCCTGTTTAAATAAATCAGCTGAAGCAACTACATTCCGAGTCACAGAGACTTGCTCAAAGGGAGATGAGTCACTGGCTTTCTTTACCTTTCCCTCTTTAAAACAATCAGAATTCAGCTAAAAACTCTTCTTTCTCACCTGATTTGTGGCTTAGCTGTGGCCAGAACAATCCTTTTTCTTCATTTTGCCATTGTATTACTGGTGGTTTAGAAATAATTTTAAAAGCAAACACTGACTGTGAAGCAAAATAAAATAAAATAAAATAAAAATAAAAAAATAAAAAAATCTGTCCTGACATTGGGGTGGTCAAGACTCTGAGCCAGAATGTGCTTTGATTTCCCCAAATAACTTATCTTATATTCTATATAAGGTTTGTTTATGAAATCTTGTGATGCTGTTGTATAAGTCTAGCCATGTAAGGACAGCAGGTTTTTTTTTTTTTTTTTTGCTGGTGCTGCTTGCTCTACAAGCTCTTTATTTCAAGCTTAAATGTTTATTGGGTAAAAAACTTCAAGTGGGATCCTGAATGGAAATCCTTCCACTTGCCCCCCGAAGAGACATATCAGCAGCAACAAGAAAGATTCCCTGCTGATCCTCCCCCATCAGACTGCCTCCATACAGATGTGGAATGAGAGAGCTTTCTGTTGGGTAGAGTAAGAAGCCATGTTGTCCTCATGGATATCTTTTTCCCCACAAAGAGCTGTTTTTAATCTGGTATTTGGAACTGGATTCTTTGAGCATCCTCCACTGCTTCAAACTCATTTCATTTTCAGTTAAATTCTTGGTGTTTCGTCCAAGGCTGATCCTCATGTATGGAAAGATGGGAAAGTCCCAAAGCTGTCTCCAATTCCTGCCTGCATCTTCATGATGACTTGATGATTTTGAAGGTCTTTTCCAACCTCAGCAATTCTATGATTCTATGATTCTCTTCATTTTTTAGTGATTTCTCACTTCTCATTGTGCTTAGTACTTACGATGATGTTGGACTGGTTGCTCTATGGGCTCTTCCAGGCTTAAGAACTTCTATACGATTTCATACAAGAGCAGGGCTCCATGTTTAATGACAGCAATGCAAACTCCTGTATTTTCCTTCCCCAGGCAGTGTGTTCATGGTTAAAAACCCTTGAGAGGATCTATGGTCTATATCCAATATCTGAATCATATATCTATTTTTTTTTTCTCCTGTTGGCACTGTTTAATTTAAGATAGGATTAGAAAGGAAAAGTTCCCAGATAAAACTGCCTCCTATAATAGAAGTCTCCAGCTGCTTGGAAGCACTGTGTTCTGTACCAAAGCACAAGATTTCTGAAATGGGACTGTAGAAGTTGGAAAGTTAGAAGAGCCATTGTGTCACTCAACTCCCTGAAACTGCAGGTGAATGTGATCCCGTCTCTCATTGTTCACTGTGGTTTCTTTGTTTGTTCATTTGTTTTATTATTTTTTTTTCTGAATTTCCAATGTTACTGAACATTTCCAGGTAGCAGATCATTTTCAGTGCTTTGCCAAATACAGCAGGCTTACATTTGGTAGATTTCTATAACCTCCTTTCTGCTGTTTGGGGCAAGAGGTGTGCCTCACCAGTGCTGGCAAGTGTCTGTCTGTTCCAGAGCATCACAGCATGTCAGCTTCCAGTATCTCACCATATTTGTGCTTTTTCTTTGGCTTCTCTTTAGCCCTCAAACTTGCCTCCTGGTGTACCCTCAAAAAAACCTTCCAGCCTTCCTTCAAGCCTACCTGAAATCTCCAAAATATATCAAGGGCACAGTCAGGCTCAATTGTTCAGCATGCTTGCTTTGTCTACCTCTCCATCTTGGTACACTTTCTCTATGCCCAACCCAGTCTGCTATTACTTCCTGCAGTGAGGTATAAGACTTCTGTAGAGCTTTTTTCTTAGCCTCGCACAATGGAGCCTCAGCCTACAAGATCCTGAGATGAAGCAATAAAAACCCTAATGAGCTGCCAGGAAAGAGGGGAAATAACATCCATCACAAGGTAGACATCTATCAGGGAAGCTGTAGGAATTTGCCTTGGAGCAAGGAAAGGACCAAGGAGCCTATTTCACTGCCTGCTCTATTTCTGAGGGAGGTTAACCCTCAAAGAGAAAACTCTCTACAGTAGGAGGCAGCACTACAGTCTGGATATTAAACCTTCACTCTCCCTATGTCCCTATGTCCATGTCCTGGAACACTGATGAACATCAACCCATTTCCCATACAAATAGTATGTGAATGGGTTTCTTACTTGACTTCCAGTAAGCTTTTTATTTCTGAAGGCAGACATACAGACCCTCTGTAGCTCGACATAAGGTTGATTTTATGAATTGCCTTTTAGTTCATTTGATTTTATGCATAGTTGGAAGAAAGAAGCTGTGGTAAGAAGCATACTAGGAATTTTAATGGAACTTACTTCCTTCTTAATTAAAATGCATTGTATCCTATGTGAGCTATGTCACCTGCAGCACCTGGCTTTTAAGAGTTATGTGTGTTTATCTGAACCTCCTCACACAATTGCAAATATATTAAGGCCTAGTGCTGACAATGGAATTAAATGATGATGTTCCAATTAATGCCTCCATAAAACTGTAATTGGGATTAAACAGAGAGGTTGGTGAATATCAATTAAATTCAAATTATGTAGGTGCAGTAATGGTTCCTTTGTTAGTCATTTGGTTATGGCTTGAGGTTTATTACTATACAGTCAGATATATTCTCTCAGTAATTTCAACAATACCAGAAGGAATTGTTTTCACAGTATTTTATGGGACTATTATTATTAATGAAGTCACGTAATTAAATATCCTCCCACATTTTTACATGTGCTGCAGTTTGGCTTCTAACCTGCGTTATATGCAGGCTCACCTATGCAAGCCCAGGATCATTTACCAGACCTAGGCATGCCAAGACTACAAGCACACTGATAGCTTGAAGTAGGATGATGAAGCTTGATTGATCCCTAGAGATCTATGAACAGCAATATGAGCTACCTGACCACAGATCTGCTCATGACTGCCCACCAGAGCTAGAAAATTGGCTTCACATATATCAAGGAACCCTCCTGCCAAGGGCTAGGCTTTCAGCTCTATTTGGTTGATGGGTTCTATATCATGGGATATAAAGTTAGCACTTTCTTGGTGTTACACTGCAATGTAGGCCTGAAATGCTCTGCATTTCACACAGGATTTTAATGGATAAAAATCACGGACTTATGTCAGCAAGAAGCACTAAGTTATAAGTGAGACTAAGTTCATCAGGCTGTCCAGATTCATGTGGTAACTCATGGGGTCAGACACAGATCCACCCATTTTTATGAAAACATAATCAGTCTTCTTAGGATTACTTTGAGCCCTTTCTCCACACAGCACTTCTATCCTAAGGATTTGAACCTTAAATACATGGCCTCCAGACTTGCCCTTCCGTAGTATAGACATGAGACCAAACCTAATTTATTAACCTTCTCTTAGCAAGTACAAACAGCAAGACCACCACAACTGCCTGTCAGACGAAGTTTAGGACACTCAAGTTGTAAAATAAAGCATGAGACACAGACAGTTGACATTTTTATCTCTTAACTGACTGGGGAAAGCACACATCAGCAGTAAAGATAATCCAGTTGACATATGGGAAAGTGTGAAGCCATATAGTTCAATTTAATTCTGCTTTGTGAAATTCCTCAGAGCATACAGTGTGTGAAATACCCTCATCCCGCCTTGTGATCACTCATTACTTTTCAGAGCAGTAGGCATCAGGAATTAAGGACAAGTTCAAGCAAAATATCTCTCCAGGGTGCCAAGCAGATTATATTAAAATAGACATTACAGGCTCATTTGGGTAAAGGGATTTTCCTAGCTCAGAAGCTGAAGATTTACACTGGAGCAAACCCCCCTTCCTTATTGTTCAATACTTTGTGACCTGCGGTGGTCTAAGTCAGACAGAAGGCCACAACTATGAGTTGAAAGTCTGCAGGGCACCTCTCAAAGGAGCGTTACTTGCTTCTGTGAGCCACAATGATGAATGAAGCGATGAGGAATGCATTCCTCACTCTTATGAACAGAAGGAGGAAATCTGCTGACGATCGCTATGAAGGATAAGGTTTCCTCATGGAAAGGAAAGATGTAAACAGAAAAAGAGTTACTTCAGGATAAGGTGTAAAGATGAACTGAAGAGGAAGAAGATTCCTTATTTCAAAAGCCTACAGATGAGGAAATTCAGGAGAATAGCAAGCAGTGGCTTGAAACCACCATACTGACCAAGGCATAGCTATAACAGAGGAATAACAATCAGCCTCTAATAAGTTGGCATAAAAATTGAACCTCAAGACAAGGTTGGAAAAACAGGACACCATAACTGAACATTGCCTGATAATAGCACTGCATGTACACAAGGCAGTTCTCATGTACTTGCTTTTTTCTTCTGCAGGTCCTACCTTTCATTTTGAACCCTTAAATTCATTTAAGGACAGGTTTGGTTTCATTTAACTTTGATCTTCCCTCTGATTACTTTTACATTCATTCAACTACTGTGGAGACAGAAATAGTGCAAAAGAACAGCGAAGATCAGGGCACAAGGATGCTCAAGATCCCTTGATCTTGGGTGTGTAAGACAGTTCTTTTCCTAGTGGTATTGCACCCATCCTCAACCACCCAGACCTGGTGTATTTGTCATCATTTCAAATTTGTATTTAAAAACAGCTCTAATCTGCATAAATCTGGCCAAATATAGGCATATATTACCAGATGACTTTTTGAGGGCTGTCAACAGAGGCCTGACAATTGACTTTAAGATGGCAAAACCCAGATGAGAATGACCTAGAAGATTTAGTACTTCCTTGGTAGCATGGAGAGACACTTCACCTTAGCAATCTGGCAAATCTCCTCCAAGTTTTGTATTTCTCATGAAAAAATGCATCAAGGATATCAGCATACATTAATCAATAGCTCATTTCATCAAATATTAACAATAAAATGCTTCCAAGTATAAGAAACATTGCGCATCTCTCACACTTCCAGTCACCTACTGTCTTCCAACCTGACACTCAAATACGTTAGAAGATATGACCCAAAATACTATTAATTTCATGTTACCCCAAGAAAGCTCTGCCAGCACTTTGTACACATGGGCTGTCCTGAATGCAACTGCTCAGTAGTTAAACGCTATCTGAAAAGGGAGACAAATACCCTATCCATTTTATTAAGAGGAAATGAGGAAAACTTAGAAAAAGATTACTCAAGAGACGTTAGAATTGAAATAAAAACATTAATTACTTGCTG
>PPHD01004292.1:7924-27837 GCA_002909625.1 Bambusicola thoracicus | reverse complement strand
GCTTGAACACCTGTAGATGAGTATCACATTTGTGACAGGCAAAGTGTTCGTTGGTTGTGTTTGCTGTTTTAAAATGCGCACTCGGCAATAATTTTCCATAGTTCAACTCAAACACTGGCCTGAACCATCTCCTCTCTTCCTTCTGAGGAAACACTATCAAGATCTAGAAACATTTGCTGGAGAGGTGGAGAAAGGACAATGGAAGCCTATGCTGACCCCAGGAGTTTCTCAGTGGAAGAGGGTGGCTTAGCCCAGAGCTTCCATACAGTTTAGCACTTGGCTGTGCCATGCTGCNTCAAGATCTAGAAATGTTTGCTGGAGAGGTGGAGAAAGGACAATGGAAGCCTATGCTGACCCCAGGAGTTTCTCAGTGGAAGAGGGTGGCTTAGCCCAGAGCTTCCATACAGTTTAGCACTTGGCTGTGCCATGCTGCTGCATGTATAAATGGTATATAGCATTGTCAGATTTAGTAATGGGCATTTAACAATTGGGATCGTTCACAGAATGACCTTCCAATTTAATTAAAGTTGTAAAATGCCTCCACATTTCTGGAATTAACCTTTTTAGTCTGAGACAGGTATTCCAGAAAGGGATTACAGTATAATTGAATGGTTCCTCAATTTAGAAACTAAGCAGCTGTAAAAAGAAAAGTTCCCATTTTGAAACCGAATTAAAATGGTCAATTGTATAGTTTCTTTTGCTGACTTTTAAATGATAATAACATATTGCAACATTTTGAGTCATTTAAAGACCTACTCAGTGTAACATGATTAATGTTTTCCAATACAAAATTGGTTACTAACATTTACATCAAAATAAACCACCTGACTTATTTTAAGATTGGATAGTTTAAATATAATGGACAGTAAGATTACTTTCAACCTTGCATTAAATTGCATCAACCTTGCAAACATAAGCTTGTGGTTTCCATGTTTCACTCCCTCACCAGCAACTGAAACGTTTCAAGTTAGAAGTATGCTTTGATTACACGCTGATCTACATTAAATGTAGGGTACATAGGAAAAAATCTTAGCAAGTTTTTTTTTTTTTTTTTTTTTTTTTTTTTACAGGGCACCCAACCAAAACCTGTACAAAAGATAAGATAGTTACCCATTCTTTAATATAATAGGTGCAGATGCCACTTTCTATAAATGTACCCTCATGTTCATTTGCCAATAAAATAGTAAACAAATCAGCTTTTTAAATCATTTTTTTTTTAATAAATTATTAGAGCATTTTTACTGACACTCTCCAACAATATACAAAAATAATACTACAAGAGTACCAATCAGTCTGACCTACCCCTCATTTCACAGAAAAGTAGAGGTTACGGAAGGGTATTCCTGCAGTCAGTCATCACTGTAGATGTCTCCTGCAAATGGTAGGTGTACGTGGCTGCCCGTGACGTTGGGAAGTCGAGAGAGGTCAGGCAGGTTCTGGATGCGTGTTCTGAGTTCTTTCCGTACTTGGGACACTCTGGCTAGCTTGCGTTTGTATTCCTGTAATGTACAAGAATTCATCAAGAGATTCATTTATAAATACCATCTCTTGTCTTTACTGCATTTTCCAAATTAAAGTATTCCTTAAGCCAGTTAGATAACCGAATATCCTTAAATAGGAGTGAACCCAGAAAACTGGATTAATTTTGGAGGTGGAGGCATCAGCTCTGGCATATTCTTAGCATCTGGCTTAGGAAAGGTAACTACGGCATTTTTTTTTGCTTTGAGTATTTTAAGTACATAAACATTAAACAAGAAAAACAATCCTAATTAACACAATCGCACATCTTTCCACGCAACTAGTAGAATGGGATTATTCTCAGAAACTCCATTAAGGACAGTTAAAACACACACATTTTCCACTATATCTCACAGAGTATGGGAGGATAAACTCACTGATGTCAAAGAAGTTAATTACAGTTTGTACTAACGAGAAAACCAAAGCCACCAAATACCATCTGACCAAGACGAGCACCACCAATCTGACCATTCATAATTATTTGGTACTAACGTTCATAATAAAGATCATATTGTTTCATTGGTTTTATGAATCTAATCCTGAATTTTCAGAAACTTCATGAATTGGAGACTGAGGAGTTCACATTGTATTGAAACACAGATCAAACCACTTGTAATTCATACATAATTAGGAGGCACTTTTTACATGAAAGAACATTATTCAGAATAAAGTATACTAGACATAATGGAGAAGAATAGCAGCATGTATAAAATAAAGACAGTCATTCCAAAATGTAAGAAGATCAGACTGCTGTTTATAGGATCATTTACACTCGAAAGACCTGGAAACATTTTTCGCTGGAGACACTAAGCATTAGCAGGCAAAGCATGAAAATATACTGTATTTCATAACATATGAAACGTAGGTGCTTTCCAATCTGCTTGCAAATCTTGCTGCTGTTAGGGAATAGCTGGGAATAACAAGAAATAGTTAATCTACAACTTGGATAATCAGCCCATGAGTAAGATCCCATGATTGTAACCACTTCAAAGAATTGGCTGAAAAATTCTGTATCATCCCATTAAAGTGCCACACAGTAAATACTAGAAATTTGCAGCAAGTAGAAAAAAAACACTGTGCACATGTCTCTAGAAGGCCATAGACATGGTATTTACAAAGCCTAAACACAAATCTAAACATTTGTCTATACCGAAGTAAAAAGAAAGGACCAAAAAAGACCTTTTGGTAGTGTAGAACTCCATACAGCAGTACAAATGTTACATAACTGAGCACGATCAAATTACTGGACAAGCTCCAATACACATAAATAGAAAGATTGCTGCTGTAAGCGGCAGTGTGGCCCTCTTCCCAAAGGCAGTAATAGAACCACAAAAAATCTTAAATTCTTAATGAGAATGTAATGCACTTCTTAAAATACATAGAAAACAAAATTAAAACTCCACATAGAAAGAACAAAATGCCCCTGAACTAGGATAAATTCCTTGATGGCACTAAGGTTTAAAATTTAATAACTACATACAGATCAGTTCTGAGTTAATAAACACAATGAAAATAATAAAGATGCACAGCCTGCAGAACTTTAAGCATTTGGTGACTGTATTCAAGGCAAAGCAGCATTCTTTCATGGTGCAGATGATAAAAAAAATACCTTACAATTGCAAGTCTGCTGTTCCTAAGAAAACAGTTACTTGTTCTCATTTATCCAAAACATCCTCGCTGGTGTAAGTGATTTCAGGAAGTGGCAGTGGAAATAAAGGACTGTATCCTGACACTGTGTCCTCACAGTCATACCCAAAGGCTCAGTTACTGGGCTCAGTTGAGAAAGATATCCTGCAGTACAGAGAAGATGCGTGGAACGCTGTGCAGAATCAAAATGCTCAATAAGCTTAAAATCAGTTAATAATAATAATAAAATATTAACTATAAAATAATTCCAGCACTTAATTCCCGTGAGTACTGTCTGCTTCCACACAGAACTGGGAAGCAGTAAATTAGCACCCCTCCATAAGCTCAAAGCATGATGCTTGGCAAATATGCACCAAACTTAGAAGCTATATTCTCTCAGGACTTTGCCACAAAACCTGAAATGTGCCTTAAATTAGATTACCGGCTGCTTGACTCCATTACACTTGCCTTTTGCCAATAATAAATTATTTTCATAGTAACATCACATATCTGACATCCAGCATTTTCCATATAAATTTCACGTAAGACTTACTGCCTAGTGAATATCAGCTCCATCAATATTACTGACAGTAGATTCCCTTCTCAATCTCATTAATTCAGTCCTCCTGTGTACTAACCCAGCCTTCTCCCCTGGCTAACACCTTTAGCAATACACACTCCCAGGGAGTCAAAACACATTCCTTGTGCCTTCCTAGAAATAAAGACCACCGAAAAACCTTGGTGAAGGCCACAGCATTACTACAAGACTAAAGCATATAAAAAAATAAAAGGGCTTTAGATGTCACTACATTACTAATGTACCAAAAGCTAGTAAACACAATTATAATTCAATTCTGGTAATGCAAACCGCATGTCAGATCTGTGACTAAATTTATTTGACAATTCCCTCCTGGGGTAGAAATATTATTCATCTCCTCCAAGGCACATTTTTCCCTTGCCCTTCCAAACCCATTCTAGAAATCAGTGAAAATGACCAGTTTTCATGACTGGAGAGCAGGTTCAAAAACGGGATAATTTTAAAAGCATGACCTAGTAGTTTTGAGATATTTTTAAAGGGGCTGCTTTGCAGAGTTAGACTCTAGATAAAACTGTTAATCAATTATGGAAGAGTTTGCTTGTATACTTCAAAGGTTGCTGATATAGTCCTGTTATTACCTATGTAGTCCTGGACTGTGGGGAAAAAGCAAGCATTAAGTACTCAACATAAGTACTAGTTGCACATACAAGCCTTATATTTGTACCATATTATGCATGTGTATATAAAACCATATTCCTAAATATATATGCTGAGATTTTGTCTTGGCAATTGAAGCAGAAGATCATGAATGAGAATAAGTAGGGTTCTTTTGATACTACTGTTCCATTGGAAATGCTGAATGCTATACAACCAAAGAACAATTTACCCATTCTGCTGATACTCCTAGCTACAGAAACCCTCATGGACAACTTCAGGTTCATTTTCATTATGTCAATTTTAATATATACTTTACATTTAACATATACTTTACATTTAACATATACTTTACATACATTCACTTCTATGTGAATGAGGCAAGATTTAAGCTATTTACTTCAAACAGTCAAGGACAGACAGAAGTGGAATGTTTTCTTCTGCCATGGTGTGCATATTTTCCATCACTGACTGTCTATGGACAATTTTATTCCTAGGATATAAGGACAACTGGATGTATAGAACTAAATTATCTTTAGTTTCTTCAGTGGCCTCAGCTAAGCTTACTTTCAAGCAATATTTTTTGTTACTTCCATTCATAAAATAAATTAATGAGATAATAAGAACAACTTGTTTTGCTAATTGGAATTCCAGATTCCTACAGTCTCCATTACTTGACAGCGTTGAATATGGATATTTTGTGAATATAACGCTAAGAATATACGGATCCAACACCTAGACCAACAGCATTTCCCTACTGAGAGAGAGAAAAAAAAAAGCAAGCAAAAAAACCAAATAATTTTAGATACTACTAACATGAAAAACTATAAACATGGTAAGGCCAAATAGGCTGTACACTCCATAGCGTAGTTTCCGTTCTAACTTGAATAGGCTGAAACAGATCTTAATGTAGAGTTTCTGCAATTATCTTAGAGATGTGCTACAGCTAAAGACCAGCTACTCGGAATGTAACGGCTACGCATTCCCTTCTCAACATTAAAATGATCCTGATCTGCCATCTGATCACAACTGCTACTGTGTGCATCAAAACACTGTGCAGCAGCAAATGCATTAAAAAAGAAAGAAAAGCAAACTAACAAAAAACCTCACCATGCGTGATTGTAAAGAAGGAAAAAAAGGTTCAAAGAAAACACAAATAGTTCATCTGTGCTCTTGCCGGTCATAGGAAAAAACAAACAAGCAAGCAAAAAAACACAGCAGGTAAGGTGGAAATCAACACTAATATCATAAAGGGCAAAAAACAAACCCAAACAGGCTAAAAAGAGTTACCAAAAGTTTTGGGCATGAGAGTACATATGCTTCTGTGGTGCTGGGTACATTGGTTTGAGACCACTTTCTAGGCCGGTTCCAACCTCTCAAGCTCAGGTGCAGAAATAGGTGTTGTACCACAGAACAAAGGCTTCTCACAGGCTGTGTGCATCACTAACAACCTGCGAAGGTTCAGACAAAGGCAAGTACATTGTGATATCTCAGTGTTAAGGTTCAGACACACAGCAGTTATGTGTAGGTTAACGACACATCTGGTCGGGGCTTTTTTTTTGTGCAAGAAAGCACAATTGGACTTAGAGGTGCCGGGTAAGCCTTGGTATCACTCCAGAAAATATAAGAGCAGAACTAAATTGTGTGCTGTCCTTAAAAACATGGCATGGCTCACATCACACGTCAATGTGATTAAAAGCTCAGCTTCTTTGTTAAGGATGAACAATATACCAAAATAACTTATCATTTAAAATACTGAACAGAGTCCGAATAAATCTGTATGCATCACACACAGGAAAAAGGTTTAAAAAAATCACATAGGAAGAGACTGTCTTGGATAATCTTCCTTTATCATTACTATTTTTGCCTCAAAGCAGATCTCTAGAAGTAAGCTTCCACTTGCCAGTTTGCCATCCACATCAGTTTGCCATCATTGCTTTACCACATTTGGTGAAAAATAAATAGCACTGAAACAGTGAGCAGCAGTGACTGCTTTGGATATTTCATGTCATCCTATGTATTGTCTCATGCATGATATCCAAATTCTGCTCTGTATAGATTTACTAATATTCTTATAGGTTTTCTACAGGCATACTTCACCATTACAAAGCACTATTTGTTCTTTAGGAAATATCTTTGAGCTGGTAATGAGAGATTAAAATCAAATGCATCCTCTAATTTTGAGTATCTAGGTTTTTTTTAATAATTAAAATTGCCAAGAATTTAACAGTTCAAAGCAAATTTTAAAAATTAACTTAAATATTATAGACTCCTCAGCTTGTTTGCAAATGAAGCAACAAGAAACAATGAACTCAGAAGTCTGAAACACACAAGCTAGATTAGTGACCATCTCAGGGACTTGATTAAGCAACTTCTGATGATAAATGAATACACTACAGATCTTCAAACTACACATTTTACCAAGACATTTCCCACCTGAAGGATAAGTATCAGAATCACACAGACCTTCACACTGGTCACCAACTGTTCTTCCCACTCCTTCAAAATACAGCTTCCTTGTTCATCTACTTGCAGCCTAGTCTTGGGTCTCAGACCTCACTTACTCCAGTCTTCACTCCTAGTCTCTATCCCCGTTCCCCAAGTACTCATCCCAGAACAAATCTTTGTCCAACAAGGCTTTCAATGCCTCTCTTACCCACTGTTATGCCTGTATTCTCCTCCTATATGTGAATTCCTCCCTCTCCAGTCCTGGTCTACACTTACCACTTGGTCTGTAGGCTTGGCTGCTTCTGGTTCCAGTTCCATGTATTTCTCCGCAATCCATTATTCAGCCTGTCCCTATTCTCTGCCTACATAGAATCTACATCAGATGATGCTTTGTCATGCTGCTTTGTTTCCTTGGTAAGTCACTCCCTCTCTTCTTAGCGAGCTGATCTCTTTTTTCTTCCATGGCCAGGCTCTGTACCCTATTCCATTATTTACTGTAACAACTAGTCCTGATTCCTTCTTAATCTCCGTGGCCCCTGGTGCCAAGCTCTAGAGGCACTTGTCCAAGTTCTTTGCTCAAACCCATCAGCTTCTCTTCCCTGTTACTTAGACTCACAGGAACCACTGACAATCCACCTAAGGAAGAAGTTCTCTGCTCTCACATCACATGCTTGGCCAGTGGCCAGCCTAGAGACCAGCCCTCTAAAGCTGCAATCACAGGAAAAGTCTTCTTTTGCCCAAGCTACAGAAAAACTCTCTAGTAAAGAAGCTCTTTGTAGAAGTCAATAATGTCTAAAAAGTCACTGATAAATATATTAAAAGTTTTCTCCAATGGCTTGTAATTTCATTAAATCCACATTGATTTTTATTTGCATAATAAAATGCCTGCCCGACAAAAATAATAGTTTCCCCACTCCATTATACTTTGAGAAAGAACATTAATAACGTCATCTCAAAGGAAAGGTCATTTTTTGAAGGCTGTTTCATTACAAACTCATCTTAAGCTTTATTCTTGAAAACTTTGTTAGCAAGTCTGTCAGTATTTGGGAAAGTTGAAGAAAAGAAAACAGGGACTTGTAGGCTTACTTACAAGCATTATTACTAGGTCTACATAGTTTACATTTTCATTCACTGAATCATAAAATGCCCATAGTGATAAAATAAATTACTATTTAGAGACACTGACTAAATTAGAGAGCCTGTTACAGGATAATGAATTAACTGAAAACAATTGAGAATGACAGATACATTCCTCAGGATACCTACTTGAAGTTAAATTTGGTCTGCTGTGTTGTCATCCAATATGGGATTTTTACCTGGTTAAAAAGATAACCACTATAATAAACTTGAAGGTACACACTTCCAAGAGATGTTTAAATTATACTGAATTCTTAAGCTTAAAATCTCGTTTAATAGAACGAAGTTCTGAAGAACTTCTGATGGCAAGGAATCAGGCACTTCAGTACAGTTCAGTGCATCTGAGCTCAAATATTCAAGCTGATACTCTATTAGGACACACAAGGGATAACACAGAACAGTTCTGAAAATAATAAAAAATGAAGTGGCCTCAGGCTTCAAGATAACTTCTTAAAGTTTCACCTATTCACAAATGCTCTGAAAGAAATTAAAATTATAATCTATCAGGGTTCAACTTCAAAGGAATCCATGCATGAGAAAATTTTACGGTCTATTGGAAAAAAAAAACATGTCCTTAGCAATGTATTTAATGTATTTAGGAACAGCTGCGTGAAGTCTTCAGGCTCAAATATTTACTGTACACAGTGACTGAATTATAAATTTGTGTATCGTACACATTCCTCATTTCATGCAGTCATCATGTGCAGGTTATTACAAAGATCTGTTTCAACTTCAGATTCCACACGTGCATCTCATCTTTCTAAAGCCAGTGCTGTGAACATCCAACTGCAAATACACAGACTTTGATGTTTCGTCTTTAATAGAGACAAATGGCCATCTGAGAGGTGAAAAGTGAATCTGAGACACAGAGCAGCACTTCAGGTCATTAGGTAGGAATTTTATCTATAACTGGCCAGGACACAACTATTTCAGGCTTATCTTTTCTGTTTTCAAAAGCATACATACAAAATAGAATTAATGAAATCTAGTTTTAGTACAGCAAGGCAATGTAATAGTAGCAGTTGAATCTGAGCAGCAAAAATCTTAAAACAGGTCAATATACACAGCTTTTCCAACCGTAGCGTAAAGCCACTCACCTGTCAACTAGGCAAAAAAGAGGTAAAAAAATATTTGAATCAGAAGTGCTCTACTGACTTGCAATGTGGAATTCACCATATTTCAAGTGGAAAGTACAGGTGGAAGACTTCAACTTTCTGCTACAATTGAGCTAAATACTATTGACCAGGTCTACCTGTGTAAACTGGTCTAAAGACATTTGAAACAAGCTCTGCAAACTACTTATTTTCATCTTCCCCTTATTTTCTCATTTCATTAGCTATTCTTATGCAATCGGAAGAGCGTGTGGCTATTTCTTAGTGATTTTAAAGAGTGGTTCTCAAAAAAAGCCATGAAATACCATGGGACCATCCAATGATTGATTGTATACCAGTAGGTTTGATCAGCTAGACAGTTTCATATTATACTTGTCAATTCATTGCACAATTTCATTAAGTAGGTTGATATATCCATTTTATAGATATGGATTCTAAGGAAGATTTAGTTGCAGATGAAAGATGAGTATTCCCAAGTCTGATTTACTTCAATGGTTGTTAAAAGCGCTCAGCGTCACATCAGAAAAGAATCGGTAGCTTACATGACCAGTGACAAAAACTGCCTGTATAAGACAAACTGCATGGTAATTTCGTTTCTGTTTTTATGTGTGTGTGAAATAGATGCTTCAAATCCAGTGCTCAGTGATGGGTATGAGAGTCTTTCTTAGTGCTGGATTGAAAGGAAGTACTACGCAACAACACTAGGTATCCTGATATCTATATATTCTACATTACATAAGAAAGTTGTGCATAAGTGATATCAGTTGAGAACACAGAACAGTTAAAAGGAAACTTAAAAATTAAATCACCTATGTGAATAATAATAATAAGGCAGCAAATTTGGCATGTCCTCTCTCTCTTTTTTTTTCCTTTTTAAGCATTATTTGCCCAATTCTGAATTAATCAACTATATTTTTATTTTAAAATAAAGAGGTTGTAGAAAGAGATTGCCATGGTAGAAATCATAAGCAATCAGAGAAGAAAAAGCACCATCAGAAAGCAGGATGAAGAACAAGTATACAATATTAAATAGAACAAGGAAAAATATTTACACTGTTTTCTTTCCCACTGTGAACTATTTTCCTCCCCAAAGCCAACAGCCAGAGATAATATCACTAATGCACATCTTTCTGTGATCTAGTAGTGGAAGTAAACACGTACTGAAGGTTAGCGATCATTTCTATCTCTGCTGCCTTAGCTCGTTAAAACATCTTTCATCCATCCCAACCACCTGTACTTCACTAAAAAGGTCTTTAAAATGATTGTCCTTGCTCGTGTAAAAGCTCTAAGATACTTAAGGGTTTTGTTTGATAGGTCTTGGTTTTTATCCAAGCATAGATGAAGTAATCTTTGAAGATCAGATCACCCAGAGAATAGAGTTAATTAAATACTTTATTACTAAGAAACTTGCAAATAAAACCCAAGTAAATCAACAGATATTTCACAAAGGAAAAATGCAACTACTGGAAAACATACTCTAGCTCTTTCCGTTTACATCTCACTTTTAATAAATGTAATTTTGGAATGGAGGGAAACAGGGAAGAATCATTAAAAAGTTTCAAAATTCTGATCTTCCTGATAGATTCCAATAATCGCGACTTTTGATTCTTCGGTAGGTAGTAATAAAACATCTGGACTCTGAAACCTTTTTATCAGCTCCTTCCTATATGTCCTTCTGAGTCTTGGTTTTGATGGCATTCAAAAAAAAAAAAAAAAAAGTTTTAAAAAGCCATATGTAATAGTAAATAGCTTAAACTCCTCGATTTGCCAAGTATTTCTTGCCTATCAGTATGCAAGTCACTTATTATTCTACCCTAGATTTTTTTTTGCATGACAGACAATCCAATTTTCTCTCTTATTTATAGAAAATTCAGTCTCACAAACTGACACTATTTTCATTTGTATTAAATGTTCCAGAAGATCTTTGACTCTACTTCATTTCTATATACTAAAATAAGAACTAAAAATTCTCTAAACTGTGTTTTTCCTTACAGTACCTTAGGAAAGTAGGCAAATATGTGGGTTTTATCAGATTTGAATTTCAGACTAGAAAACAAATGATTACATTTGTCTCATTTCTCTGGCAAGCTGCTTGACATTCCCAGAGGATAAAATAAGAACTGAAATAGCAACGTAGGCCCTACTCTTGCTGCAGAATGGGCTTACCACTCTGGCAAATTGAATAGAAGACAAATTGAATATATGCGTTGTAGGACAATTTTAGATTTTGTTAAATACTTGTTCATTTCTTCTCTACTTACACTGTAGCTAATTAAGACTAGCCTGACCCTAAGAACACACTTCCAGATATCCCGTGAATATCAACTTAGAAAGAAGTAAATAAAATAATAAACTAAGCCTAACATCCAATGACTGGGAAACTGTCAGCGGATGATTACTGATGATGAAGAGAACAAAACTAGCAGGTCTGAGCCTGTGGCCACGTTTTGGACAAGAGCTAAAAGCACTGGCTTCTGTGCCACACGCTGCCTTGGGAGGCTCTAGGGCACTGCAAAACCAGCCTGCCAGAACACGTTCTATCATCTGTGATCTGTTGGATGTGATCAGATGTGGCATAAAGTGTTTATGAAGAACAGCACATATGTGCTCCGGGTATCTTTTTCAGCCTGCTCTGAGGTACAGGACTTGAGTATCAAGCATGGGTACACCGCCACTTTGCTTTCACTCTGAAACGTAACTGTCACGCAAAGGGCCCCATGTAGGTGAAGAGATACAAGATAACAAACAGCTCTAAATCCAAGGTATATTCATGGTGAACAATTTAATCATGATCTACAACAAAATACAAAGTCTTGCACCTAAGCAAGAGATGCAGCCTTAAAGAACGACTGTAGAACTCACCATGTATTAAAAAATAACGTTGGGAGATCTCACCCTCTAAAGCAAAAGGTGATTTCTTTACTGGCACCCTGTGAAGCCACCTGAGAGTGGAAAACTAAGTGAGACAGGCACAGCGAGCAGTGCTCAGGGGGCTGAGCAGGCCTGGTGAGGCTTCAGTCACTATGGGGAGCTCAGCTCTGTCCCCAGCACTGCAGAGGCCCAGCAAGCCCAGTGCATCCTGAGGGCACACAGCTGCTGCTGGCATTGAGGAGCATATTGCCCATCCCTCACAGCTAAAAAAGAACCAGCTACAGCTACACAAACTTCTGCCACTGTTCAGAGAAAGCAACTTGCTGTTATTGCAAAAAAGATTCAAGACAACAGGGCTAAGAACAAACCAAACAAAAAATACGCTTCCCAGTAGTCTTTAATACCTATGCTGAAAACAACAGTGCAGAGCATATTTCTGCTAGATAACAGAATACTGAAAGAAAAAAGCGCTGCTGAACCAACATGCGCCATGAAAAAGGAGGCAGCGTGCTTTAGCAATCCAATGATTTTGCACGCAACAGCTTGAGAGAAATCATTTTTAATGTCGAATATTTTGCAGACAGTGCATAGGTGCCTTATATGGAAACAGTTATTATGCAAGTTTGGACCTCACCAATCTGTCAGACCAGCACAGTACTGTTCTCACCCATAGTACAATTGTTTTTTTAAGAAATTAAAAAGAATGTACATATTTAAATGCTAAGCCTTTACCAGGTGCATCAAAAGAAGCTAACGTGGTGCTCGAGCATTTTATAACTGAAGATAGCTAAAACCTACAGTGTACATCTCAGTCTTTATTATGCTTTTTAAGAGCAGCTACTGTAAATTTCTGGTATTTTTAAAGTAATATCTAAACCAATTGTTTGTTTTTCAGACACCAGAAGATGAATCTCAGAGAAGACTCACAGGTAACTCCAAAACTGAAGTTCAAGTCATCAGGATTGTTTTACAGCTTGCATATGGCAATACCCATGCAGGCCTCAGAATTATTGCTTAACATTGAACAGAAACAAAGTCAAAACCTACAGCTGCTGCTGCGCACTATGCTCTCCGAGCACGTTGCATGAAAACAACATTAATTTTCACTGACTACAATGGCTGTTTTCCAGCATGGCCTCAAGGATTTGGGATTAGGATATCTGCCAAGTTATACACATGTAAGCATAGAGCACAGAGGATGGGAATGAAATAAATGAGATACTCCTAGTCAGCACAGTGACAGTAAGCTTCTTTATCTTGAAACTTAAGATGTGAAAAATAATTTATTTTGTTTTGCACATCAAAACAATAATTTTCAACTACGTGGCTTGAAAACAGATGCACAAGACTTTGGAGTCCAAACCTACAAGCACTGATTAGCCTGATAATACAGGATTCCTGCAGGACTTAAGAATTAGCATTAAGAATAACAATCCTAATGGACTGTGGGCTTTGGAATAAAGGAAGATCTGCGTTCCACAGAATTAACTTTCATGTTTCTCTCAGCACAAGGCAGAAGACATGAATCATCCAGGAGGACAAAATAAACAAACAACACATTATCAAGGTTCTTTGTTTCCAGAAATTCTAAGAACAGTATAAAACATCAGTAGAAGAAACTATCTGTTGTATTTTCAGCGGCATAGGGATGACCTTCTCCTGCTGTACTAAGAGAATTCACTGACAGTCCATATTAATTGTACAAGAGTTAGGAGACCAAAACAAAGGAGCAGAGAGTTAAAGATTACTTTCTGGAAGGTAGCCTAGCCCCACTAAACCTTTTCGTGCCACCTGTGTTCTAAGATATCACTACAGCACAGTAAGAAATACAGAAAATGAAGAAATAAAAGTTCTTGAATATAAAATGTCTGAAAAAGTAGCAGATGTACACTGGATGAAACTGCAGTAGCTTCTCATCAGATGGCGGAGCATGGACAGTTTGTACAGGTCCTCCAGGAACAACCCAGTATGCACAGTAACTGTACTTCATGCTTTGGGCCTGCACCCACAACAGCGTTGGCACTTTATTCCACTGTCTTTCAGCATAGGGGTAAAAAAAAGCTTTGAAATAACATGGCTTAGCAAGAATACCTGGTTTCTTCCACAGGTAAGAACATTTTAAACCGGAACTTGCCACCCCTGCATCTTCAAATAACGCTATAGCTGTGTTACTGGTGAGAGCAAATTAATAAGCATACACAAACAAAACCCAGTTCTTTCCATTAGAGCTGTACCTAGTATTTTCCTTTACTAAAGGACGGGTTTCTTTACTGGAAATGACACTTGTTTTACTACGTGGCCTGAAAGAGCAAGCACAAGAACATTCTGGCTTTCAATATGGCATATAGCATGCTAAGTTGTTTTTGCTAAATAGTGTACGTAATACTAATGACAGTGGCAGTCTGCCTATCAAAGCTGCTTAAAACCAAAGCTTGTTTAAATATATTCCTTTAAATAGAAAAAAAAATAAAGCCACCTCCTCTGCCATCAACAGTATAGTCTTCCTAGAACAGAAAGTAGAAATTTGGATAACAGGGAGAGGTCATTTACTGGCACAAATGCAGCATCCATTCCTTACGCTGATTATTATGGAATCATAAACAAATGAAAAACTGCAAAGACATGGCCAAAAGCTTCCCATTAACTATCTGTTAAAATAAAATTGGCTTTTTTTGTTTGTTTTATCAAATGATTAATAGAATCTGGTGGGCCAAGCTCTCATGAATGAAGTGTACGGCCAACAGGTATACAGACTGTAAGGTAAATAGGTATGCAGGTATTGAACCAGAGAGATTATTGCATTACAAAGGAGTAATGAAATAAAGAGCTTACCCATGTCCTGGGCTCACAGAAGGGCTCCCAGAGGAGCGATCTCCAGATAGAGATCCTTCCTCCTTGGGAGTCAGCCCTTAAATGGGGTCTAGGAGGGGTGGAGCCAGGCTCCACTTCCGGTCACTCAGGTGAAATTGCATTCAACTGTGCCCCTGCAGCTGACTCAGCGCTCGCCTCAGGTGGTCAATCAGAGGTTCAGGCCATGATTCAACAGTTCCCATACAGAAGTAGGCATAATGATGTCCCAGCTTGCTTTACTATTAAATATAGTGATGTTAAAGATGACCATCACTTTCCAACCACAGATCATAAAGGCTGATGGATGTTAATCACCTCCACGTCCATCTGAAAACAGACTACTTTAAATGGGAGATTGTATGATGCTTCTAGAATACCTCCAAAACTGAAACCAGATTTCATCTCGACCCTGTGATCCCTTAGGCAACAAACAGCATCTGATTCAGCTTCACAGTTGAGTCCTGGTACGTAGGAAGACACCCAAAGCAAAGATGGGAAGAGTGAAGGAAGAGGAGACACTCAGCATTTTCTCACTGACCCCAGTATGGGGAGAAAGCAAAGTGACTAGAGAAAAGAAGTAACAATGGGACAAATCACAAATAGCGAATTAGGATGTGATGTGGTGAACAACTGTATTTTTGTTTTTTTGTTCTTGCAAAATAATTCCTCTTACTGTGTTTACTAGCAACCTAGATTTAAGTTACATTCAAATGTTATTTGCAGCATGACAGTGTAAAACTAAGGAGAGTACTATCATCTGCTACATCTTCTGCTTTCACCTGTCTTCATTATCTGAAGGGCTTATACATTTATCCAGATCAGGAAAGCTCAAAGGCTCAATTTAAATAAGTTAGTAGTAGCTCAAAACTCATATAAGCAGAACGCTTGAACAACAACAACAAAAAAATTAACCTTTTTTGCTGTCTCATAAGCATTTGGGCCAGAATAAAACAAATCTTAAATCTGAAAGCCACTTATTTAAGAGAAAGAAAGGATGAAATAATAAAAAATGTAAATAGGGGTGGAGAAAGGTACTAAGAGTCTAACATCTGAGGAACTAGAGTAAAGGAAGCATCTACTTGAGCCATAACAGTCAGACATAAATTTTCCTTCTCCAAACTTTATGTTGTTCTATTGATGTTTTGGACATACTGCTCATGTGTTGCTTTCAGAAGTTACTTCAAAAACGTTTTGAATGGTGAACTCAAAACTCAAACATGTACTAATGACTTCCAGTTCATGTCCTTGAAAATTTGACACTCTCTCTTACACAATGTAATGACTAACAAAGTAGTCATCATATGTTTCCTGTAGCCAAACACTGCATGCAGCAGAGCTTCAGAACCACTGCACAAGATGACTTAACAGTTTCCTCACTTACAAAGCTGCAGCCATGACAAACAAATCCTGCTACACAGATAACTGATCACATTTGCACCAAGAAACTACTGTGAATTTCTAGCAACAGATCATGTTGCCAACATTAATTTATGTCTTCAGAGTCCTTGTTTTGTTTGCTAAAATGTAAAATATAAGGCTCATGGTCTTCACTAAATTTTCTGCCTAAGAAGCCAATTACCTTCCTCCTCTGTCTAAGCATCTCAAAAATAACATTCTCATCATCCTAAAGAGCATTTCTGTGTTCACTTTGTTCTGAATTTTTGTTGCTGTTTTGGGGGGAGTGAAAAGGGGTGGGCGGTGTAATAGTGCAAAGAACAAGTCATTAAGATTTCCTTATTAATACTTCAATAGTAAAAGTGTTCCAGATATTCTCATTTAAGTATGTAACAACCCATTTAAAATATTCTTCTTCATTTGGAAAAAGGAACAATAGCAGATTTTTCTTCATTTTCCTGACAGATCAGTCTACTTGGTAACTATGTGAGCAGTTTTTTATATTAGTTTGAATTCATAGTTTATTTCTAAGTTACCAAAAACACTGAGACCATGCCATGAGGTCCATTTCACAGATGACAAAAATGAATTAGAATGGTGCTTTTGCAAAAACAAGATTTCATCTAATAGTAAAACCAGCTAGCAAAGATAAAGCAGCTGACAAAGTTGAGCAAAGAAGCTCAAAACAGTTTCTTCAGACTAACAATTTCAGAGAAGGTTTTTTTTTTTTTCCCCAGCTCTATTATCACATGCAAAGCACTATTCAAAATGAGACAGCATGGGGTAGAAAAATGTTTAGTGAACAATTATGGTGTTTGATTCCTAAAAATAAGCACCTAATCCTCCCAATCCCATACCAGCTAGCTTAGCTTCCCATCTCACCATAAGTCCCAGTATGCCCCTTCCAACTCTTCCCTCCCAACCCTAATACTCCGAATGTCTTCTGTATCCTACAATTCATTGTTTTGCAAAAAGCAGTGCAGCTTATGACTAGTTCCAAGCTACACACAATGACTGGACAGCAGATAGAAGGAAAAACACTACTAAAATAATCCTTTGGTATCCACTTACAAAAATAAATCTACCGAGCCTAAGAAAGTTATTTTTGTTTCCCAGGCCTATAAAAGAAAAAATGATGGACTGACAGCATGACTGCTTTAGTTTTATCTCCTGAGAAGTCAGATAAAAACAATACTAACAAACCTATTGTAATTTTTCCACTAATCACTGCCAGCACCAACTGGGAAGTGTTAGAAAAATGTTTTGTCCTCTCTACACAAGTCAACCTAATGCATACTTTTTATCTTTGAGATGCATTTTCATACTATGTACCAGAATGAAACTCCAAGACCCCGAACAGGCTTCTATTACTATTCTTCACAGAATTTATATGTCATCATAAGTTGTTTCCCTGTATTCTACTTCTCATTTCCACCATTTTTAGTCCACAGCTTTTCAGTTTTTGACAGGAGAAAAACTTTAACAACTCCAAAGCAAATTAATGCAGTATTCTTTTGCCAGAACTGAAAAACATCAACTGTTTTAACCTAAATGCAGAAGGAAAGGTTTTTTCTTCTTTATTTTGGTCTGGATTTAAATTTTAAGGAAAGCGAAAGGATCACTTTACAACCTTACAAGCGCCAAAGAGAACTCCTGTGACAGAACTTCCCACCTCCCTCTCCATAGCTATCAAGCTGAGACACTCATCTGGGGCAAGAACAACAAATGTGGATTACATTGCTTCCTCACTGCTGCTGAAACTGATCTTTTAACATTTGGTTACATGGTCCAAACTTCAGCTTCAAGAAAAAGTTGATAGTGAGTGCTGCAGTTTTTAAACTGTCCTCAACCTGAAGTCAGACTTGAACTCCAGAAGCTACTGACAAGATGAAATACAAGATTCTTCAAAATGTTATTCCACCCACACACTTTAAGATAGAGCCACATTTTAAGAACTTGATTTCTTTCAGCAAGAGCCCAGCCAAGAGAATAACCTTCCCTAACAGTTTTCATTCTCTCTCAGCTAGCTGTCTTGGCTTAATGCTCCATGAATTGACCCACTTCATCAGTACTACTCTTTGAACTCTCCTTCAGAACCAGAACTGATTTTATTACATGTGAATTTTGTTTAATTAAAACTGCACAGGTGAGAATGTCAATGGTTTACTGGCTGGTTTGGCCCAGTTCTGTGACTAGTGGGGCAGGGGGATTTCACTTTCTTAGACATCAGTATAAATGTGATGGTCTTGATCTGTAAAACTCAGTTCACTTGAACCCTAAGCAGTATTTCTGCCCTTTTCATTTACCTTCTAATGAAGAGATAGAGAAGTTACCAACTACACAACCTGCTACTTAAAACAGTTAGCATGGGTTTCTTAAAAGCACAGCGGAAAACTACTGGTCTAACAAGACAATCTCATTGCCATGATGCAGTTAAGCTATCTGAACTACCTGCTGGCTAATACCTGTCTTGTCATGGGTAGCTGTTTTGTTTTTAGAGGAGTGCATATGCAGACTTGGCCATTATTAGTGAAAAAGCTGAAGGTAATGTCCTTCAGACAATCAGTAGGTATTTGAAAAGAGTATACAGACCATCAGAGATTGCAATCATAGAATGGTTTGCACTGGAAAGCACACAATTAGGGAAGCCAATGGATCACTTCCTTATGCGTTTGTGAAGACAGAGGTAAATATTAGCACTACAAACAAGTTTCACAGCAGATGCAGATTTTCTTTAAAATGTTAACATACAAGTAGCTGTTGTCCAGTAGTAGACTGGTCCCTTGCTGCGCACATTCAACTTCTTCAGAAAACTACTAGCCCTGTCCACAAACACTGAGTGCTATTAAACTCTGTATTAGATTTTACGCAAAACCCTTTTTGTACCTAAAGACATACTGTTTTTAAGAAGCACCTGAAGTCTGACCCTGAGATTGAATGAAAGCTGCTTTGTGTTATTTCAACAAAGCTGACAAAAGGCATGCTGATGTTCTAACCATTTTGTTTTTTTCAGTCAGATCTAGTAGTATTTCTCATCAGCCTTCGCAAACAACCAGTTTGTTGCAGTGAGATACACGTGTAGGTCATAATAAGGAGTAGCTGGAGTACAGATCTCCCTTTTAACAGAATATAGAAGCTTGTTAGGACAAAAGTTTTATCATCAAGTTTCTAGCTCTAATGATGGCAGAAAAAATTTCCAAGCAGAACTCCTGAGTATCAGCCTAATGACAATGGCTTTAAAGGGAACTCCTAAGAGCACAGCTGAAGCTACAGCTGCTACACAGTGACTTATCTTCCCATTAAATGGAAGTACTAAAATACATTAGCAAAAGAAACAGATTTCTATCCAGCTTGCTTATGTATATGCTGTCATCTCAAACCGCAGATTAGTTTTCTCAAAGCTTCCCTTCCTTTCTCTTCTCCATCCAAAGTTTCTCTCTTGAAGAAAGTTTATAAATACTTTCTTTGTAGCTGACAAATCAAGTGAGAAAGGATGCTGTGTAAACTCATTTAGCAATGAGTTCCCTCCTTCTCCTCTAACGCAGCAACCTGTCATTCTGATGTACTCTACTGTCTCTTAACTTGCAGTTGCATCAGCAATTCCAAAAGCAGATTTCAGCTGCGTTGGGAAGGGGTGGGGGAAGAATACAAGCCAGTTTTATAGTTCTGTTGACTTCGTATTCAAAATAACTGTTCTTAAAATTTAATAGTTCCACTGATAAAAACACTAGGGGCGGAAAAAAAAAAAAAAAAAATATTTTAAA
>PPHD01004291.1:0-28933 GCA_002909625.1 Bambusicola thoracicus | reverse complement strand
TTTCTTTCTTTCTTTCTTTCTTTCTTTCTTTTCCAAATATCAAACAAAATTGCCCAACCTGAAGCAACCTTTCACTTCCTAAGCACTAGGGACCAGCCCTGTAGGTGCTCAGGATTCCCATTAGAGCTAAGTGAGAAGCAGCACAGCTCACAGAAGTGTTTTTTAACAGCTAATGTGAAGACCTTGTGACTTTTCAATGGGTGCTGTTGTTTGATGACAGGCATGCCGTAAGTTTCGGGATGATGCTACCTGCAAGGACACATGTCCCCCGCTGGTCCTCTATAACCCCACCACCTATCAAATGGATGTCAACCCCGAGGGAAAATACAGCTTTGGAGCCACTTGTGTGAGGGAATGTCCACGTAAGTTCATTTCAGCTTGCAGCCAAAGAGAAGGTTCAAGAGAGTGAGAAGGGATCTCTGTCACCCTCTGCATTACAGCCCAGCACATTCTTATTCTCTTCAGTTCCTCTGGGAACTGAGAACAGGTGACAAGAGTCAGAGAATACCTTATGAAGACAAACGGCCTTTTAAATCTTTCTGAATCCATCAACTTCCCTGATTATTAGCCGTTAAATTTTGACTTCTGAGAATTTTCTCTTAATGGAGATGCTTTTCTTCTTTCAAGGTTTTCCATGACCATGGTCTTTTAGACAAACAAGACTTAAGTGTAAGAGAGGGCTCAGCATATTGACCTGGTATCCCTTTCTGAGGTTCATCATTGCCCTAGCCTGGAAGGGTGTGTGAAATTGAGGGTTCAAAAGGGCTGTGTATTGATTCAGATAACAACACTGATGCAGTCTGTCTTTCACAGTGTTGTTTTAATCTTCTGTGACCATTCTACTCTATTACAAAATGGTAATAGCACTCTATGTCTGTCTACGTTCAAAGGATGTGAAAATTAATGTCTACGTTTCATGCATGGCCAAATTTCAAAAAAACTTATTTTTCCTATCATTGAAGTACCTTTATTGCTCCCAGTGCATCTCTCTTGTTTTTCAGTGTTTTCTGTCATCCTTGTTTTTCCAGACAACTATGTGGTCACAGATCACGGCTCCTGCGTTCGCTCATGTAATACTGATACTTATGAAGTGGAAGAAAATGGTGTTCGGAAGTGTAAAAAATGTGATGGTCTATGTAGCAAAGGTATAAAAAACATGATGTGAAACAGTAAGGCTTTGAGTTGATAAATGATTTATTAGAATAAATACATGGAGTTCTGAACTGAATTAAGCCCTCAAAGTGCAAATTCAATGCACATATCCACTGATAATTTGAAGTTTTGACAGGCTGTTTTCTCAGGAAGCATGGCAGCAGAGCATGCTTCATCTGGGATATCCTGCAAGTATGCTTACACAGATAAACTCTATTTAATGTATCCTACACATCAGCCTCCTTTAATTTATCCTTCCCAGTATCACAGGAATAAAATGAAAATGGGACAAAGAGAAGGGCATGTGTTAACGTATGTGTGTGGAGATGCTAGGACCAAGGTTGCACAGCTGTGCAAGAGAGAAGTGTTTTTCCTTTGGTGAATTCTGAAAAGCTATAATAGGCTAAAGATTTATGAAACTGATCTTACAATGGTAGAATTGACCGAGTGGGAGTACTTTTTGAACATCAGTATTTTCGTATGTGTTCCCTTACATGTGATGATGCTTCTCTCTTCTCTACCAAACTTTTGTGTCCCTGTTTTAACAGTGTGCAATGGCATTGGAATAGGTGAACTTAAAGGGATCCTATCCATAAATGCCACAAACATTGACTCCTTCAAAAACTGTACGAAGATCAATGGGGATGTCAGCATTCTTCCTGTTGCATTTCTAGGGTGAGTTGCCTGCTGAACACTGAGGACTGGAAGAGAGGGGCTAGGGAGAAATTCAGGCTGATTCATTCTTCTCCCTATACCTCTTTCTGTTTGTTTCAGGGATGCCTTCACAAAGACACTACCCCTTGACCCTAAGAAGCTGGATGTCTTCAGAACAGTCAAAGAAATATCAGGTCAGTGACATGCGTTAAGCATGAGATGTTATCTGAGTGGTACTGCCAAAAACCTAAAGCAAGAAGAAAGTTCTCAAAGTTTGTGAGCGGAAGTGCAGGCAAATGGTTTCTGTCCCTGATCCTGCAGGGTCACTGCTCACACTGGCGGTCAGCAGCATCTTGCCAGTATTACACCCACTCTGCCTCGCATCCAAGCTGTGTGGTTTTTCCATATCATCCCTCCTGCTGAACTGTCAGCCCTACCAAGGACTAAAAGTAGAAGCAATTCTCTGCTACCCAAGAAGTGTGTGGCGATTCAGGGGCGTGTCACTCTATGTAAAAATAGCCAAGTGTTTCTATTTGTGGAAAACCTTTCCACAGCTCCTTAGGGAACCATGCTCACTCTCTTGCATCATCCTCATGGAGACATGTGGAGACACCCTCCCCAGCCCAAAGAGCCCTGCCTGGAGATGAGCACAAAGTGGCCAAGAGCCACAGAGTACAAGATTGCTTGATTGTGATCCACAGGTATCAACTTGAAAGTAATTTTGTTCATCCAGTTATAAAACGAATGTAATGTCAGAGCCCATGGATCTGACTCCAGGTCCACTTCTCTTTATCTCTTTTACCTGTCTTTTTGCCTTTATGGTGGCAGTGACTAACCTCAGATTTTCATACAGCAGTGTGCAATTTCCCAAATTCTTTCCCTTCTCTAGAGTACCTTACCCGAGCAGAGAAATTTGCTTGTCATAACAAATGCACTTTGAGCTGCTGACTATTCTGTGCCATTCCTGCTTTATGCCTATTTTTTCTCTTACCAAAGGGCAGCTCACAAAGAGGACAGGACAATGCCTCCTCATGCTGCAGGGAAGCCCACAGCCTCTCAAGCAGGGAATTCTTTTATCAAGAGCCATCATTGGCAGCTCAGCGTGCCAGATGCACAGCTCCTGACACACTGTTCTCTGGTGCTTCTGAGCCTTGCGGTGGGCTAAAAAGTAAACTGTTTACAAAGCAGTGTTTACAAATATCCCTCAAATGTCATGTTTAATTTTGAGATTCTCAGAAAAGCACATGGAAAGCACAAGTGACTTCTCCTGGCACAAGAGAATCTCAAGAAGGACATTTCACCTCCAATACTGACTGTGCTTGCATTATTACTATTTTTGTTTAATCTTCTTTTCTTCATTTCAGGATTTTTGTTGATTCAGGCCTGGCCTGATAATGCTACTGATCTCTATGCTTTTGAAAATCTGGAGATTATTCGAGGCCGAACCAAGCAGCAGTAAGTAAATGACATGCCAGGCTGCCTGTAAAAGGAGCTCTGTTGGGAGATGAATTTCTCTGAGCGCATCAGGGTGCCTAGCACTGGGGTATATGGGTGTTACAGAACTCATGCAAAACAGGAAATAGCCTGAAAGGTGCTGAGCACCATTTTGGTAGCAGTAGAGTAAGATTAAACCTGCAACTCTGTCCTGTTGTTAGAACCTGCATCCAGCACCCACTTGGGCTTGCCCTGAGAGGAACAATGGCTTTGTGGACCAGCATAAAATAGCTTCTCTCCTTACTACTATCCTTACACATCATTCATTTGATGGAGTGCATGTGTCCTGCCAGATTTAGTTTAAAATTCCCATTAGAAAAAAATTGATTGCACAGCAATACATACCAAAAGATAAATGCTCCAAGTACAACCCTGTTTACTAATTCTCTTTTTTCCGTGTCTTCTTTTTGTTCATCTTCATTTCAGCGGCCAGTATTCCCTTGCTGTTGTTAACTTGAAAATACAGTCCTTGGGGCTGCGCTCCCTCAAGGAAATAAGTGATGGAGACATTGCCATTATGAAGAACAAGAACCTCTGCTATGCTGACACCATGAACTGGCGCAGCTTGTTTGCTACTCAGAGTCAGAAAACAAAAATTATACAGAACAGAAATAAAAACGATTGTAGTAAGTCAATCTGCTTTCCTGCATTTGTAAAAGCTCATAATGAAATGGAAGAGTAGCTTGATGCAAAATTCATCAGTGATGCTGCTTTATTGAAGACAGTGAGGGAAAAGTAGAGTTGGTCCCACAGGGGTTGTGGGCTTCATGGTGATCATACATCCTGTTATGGACACAGTGAAGGACACAGAAGCTAGCTCCAGACATCAGGCTTGTTTGATAAAGTTAATCACTCAGCAGTGGTCCCTGGACCAAAATCTAATTATTTCTCTTTCCAGAATGTGAATTTGCTACATACTGGGAATGTATCTCCTCTGGTACTGGTCATGCTTTACTGTATGTCTGGTATGTGTTCACAATGGATCTCATTTTAATTTTGAAAGGCCAGAATTTGCTCCAAAAATAAAGCCCAGAAGTCAACCTTTGGGAATTAGGAAGATTGTGATTATTCCTCTTCTACTAGGGTCATTCGTGTCTGCTTTGTAATAGTTTGAAAAAAATTGACTGTCATGATGGAGTCATTTGCGATGCTGTATCTGCCCTTTTTATGGGCAGTTCGTGCTGCCCATAAGTTTATGGTTTCTCTTTTCTCAGCTGCTGACAGGCATGTGTGTGACCCGCTGTGCTCGGATGTGGGCTGCTGGGGCCCAGGGCCCTTCCACTGCTTTTCCTGCAGGTTTTTCAGTCGCCAGAAGGAGTGTGTAAAACAGTGCAACATCTTGCAAGGGTAAGGGGCCTGCAGGCACTTGGGGGTTTTGGTTTTAGAATGTGGGTATCTAGCAAGTGAGCAAGACATAGGGTCTTAGGATTTCACTGGCTTGGCAGAGGTGTTAGCCTGAGCACTATACACCCCAAAAAAGAAGACAGGGAATTTTTCAGGCATGGGGAAAAATTCAGGCCCATTCTCAGCACTGCTCATACCCACTGCTCCTGAGCATCAGGCCTGCTCAGAAGCTATCAAGGAAGCTAAGCATTACCTTTCCTTCCCAAATGGCATAAAGGGATTTAAAACCCCAATCTGTGCCTGTCATGTTAAGCACATCAGGCAAGAGTCAGAGGTAGTCATCATCATCAACCACACAGCCACCCCCCATAGGCTTCCTTGCTGCAAAGGCTCTCCTAGTTTTGCTCAGCATGTTGGATTTGCTGAACTGCAGTGTGTTTTGTTAGATCAGTGGGTACCCTGCGGTGCTCATGGGCTCTCACTGAAGGGACAGGGGGATCCTGCTCACCAGCCAGGTGAGTAACTTGCCCCTTCAATGTGCAGTGTTGCAGTTAAGGGAAAAATAGGCTTCATCTGCAGAGCATTGGGTGCAGTAATTTCAGGCAAAAATATTGCTTCAATTTTTCACAGGTCAAGGAAAGAATATCAGTGTCTTTGTATCAGGGCTGTGGCTGTTTTTTCTTCAGTCAGTTCAGCAAGTGATGTAGGCAGGGAAAGCAAGGCTAGCACCAAAAAATATTCTTATCTTCAGTAATGTGCAATAGACTAATGCTTTGCGATCCATAAATTTGTTGGTGTAAACTTCTGCCTTTGTTTCTTACTAAAATCTTTAGTGTTAAACAAGAACTTGACAGGATGCTCATGCCCATGATGATTTGTCTATCAACTTGCCATTCGGCAGCTGTCTTTTTCATTAGTGAATTCCCTCCAGCAGCTTTTATGACCTGAAGGGCAGATCTGGACATTTTTTGTGTGCTATGATATGTAGATGTAGTTCAATTAATAACACTATTACTTGAGGTAGAACAGCTTTATTACTATTGAAACCATCTGCTCCCAACTTTCATATTTTAGTGATTAATTGTGTGTAGGGAGGGCATGAATTTAATTACCAGAGCATTGCTGTTTAACTTTCCTAATTATTATTTGGAGTTTTAGAAACACTTGAAATTACTTTGCTGATCTCTTTGCATTACTACCATTTAAAAGCCTCTGGAAATCTTTGAGAATATTCTGTGTCATTAGCTTAAAATGGAAAGCAAGCTCATTTGTAGTGCGTGGTCTGGAGTGCCATGTGTTCCACTGCCATCCAAATTTTCCTTTCCCTTACCTCTCCTTTGAGCTGAAAACGTGCCCCCGGTGTGCTGACATCAGACAAGATGGCCCCTACACCTCCTCCAGTATCAGGGCAATCATCCCAATGGATTCAAGCTGGGAAAGCCAGGAGGTGGAGAGACAAACAAATTTTAATCCTCACTAATTAGCTGGGATTTTATTATTTCTCATTATTTCTCCTTTTTCTTTTATTTCAGGGAGCCACGTGAGTTTGAAAGAGACTCCAAATGCCTCCCCTGCCACTCAGAATGTCTGGTACAGAACTCCACTGCATACAACGCAACCTGCACTGGACCTGTAAGGATAGACCTGGCTTAGCAAACCAGTACCTTGAGCTATAGTTCAGTATAATGATATGATCTTGAATTCCCATTTACCCTTTGCCACGATCAGGCAGAGGTGGAGGAGAGGGGAAAAAATAGAGAGTAAGATCTGTTGTTGGGGGAGAAAAACCTAGAAGAGATAACTTTAGGATATGTTTTTCCCCCATCATGTGCTATCCACGTAGCCCCATAGTCACAGGCATCATAGGGTCTTTCTTGTGTCTGTGGAAAAACACACACACACACACAAAAAACGTAAGTGAAGATATAATAATTTAGGAATATGTAGTTATTGAACAGCCAAGTTAGCATGAACAAATTACACTTCCTTACTCACAGGAAAAGAGTTGTTAAAATAGTGGATTTATACAGTAGCTTGAAATGACCTGTTAAAATTGAGATTTAAAAAGTGCTTACTGAAAAACACCCAGGATGCAGTTTTTACTTAAAACTGTTTTTAACTAACTAGGTTAAAGTTTATAGCCAATGTTCAGGTATGATAAAAGAAAAGCAATCAAAACAAAATGATTGGATTTTCTTACTTTATTCAGTTATATACATGTTCATACTTAAAATACTTCCACAAAAGTGAAAACAGCACAGTCTTGCCAGTCAGTCACAAATCTTTCTCAGTGTTTTTTATATAATTTTTTTCTTTAATTTTTAGAATGCTCTTATGTGTTATGAAATGTTCAGTTTGGCAACTGTGAAAAATAATTCCATTTTAATCAGATAAAATTCATGTCTTAATGATAAACCTGTAATTCTCCTTAATCCTCCTCTGTCTCAGTGAGCCTTTCTCACTAACTGTAATCACATCACCTGCTTCTTTAGAACACCTCTTACCATCTCCTGCAGCCTCTGTATTTGACTCTTGCCCATCAGTCTGAGGAGTGACTGCTCAACAATGTGAACTATTTCCATTCTCCCTTCCAGTTCAGACCACCATGGCCTAAGGGATGCCATTAACATTTTAAACTACTTCAGGTGGTGACCACCTCTAGTTCCATATTTCCCAGCATCTAGTAATTAGTCAATTATATTAGCCCTTAGATAATACAGTAATTAAAGTAATCTTCACATAGCATGTCTTACTGTAGTTCCACTGAAATGAACAGTGTGGATCTGGTGTGGGTTTTTGTGGGTTTGTTTTTTCTGTAGAATTTGACCCAGAATCACTGGTTTCCCTGATTTAAAATATTTATAGCATTCCAGGCGCTGGTACAGTCTGAGTAAAAACAGTTCTGCCAAAAATGGCCAGAGGCATTGCCTTTAAACGCAAATGGAATGCTATTCAAAGTAGAAAATGTGTGGTATCCTTGGGTAGTTTCCATTTCATGTGCTTCTGGAACGCAGAGAAACCAGGAAAATAATGATCTGGGGCCAGTACTTCTGAGAGAGATAAGCAGAGCATCATTTTAAATCATATGATGGTAGATCACAGCAGGAAACAGCCTGGCGTCTGCTTTTCGACTTACCCCTTAATGAGGTGCCATTAAATTATTCCTCATTTTAAATGAAAACTGTGAGCTTTCCCATCAGGCAGAGGGCAGGAAAAAAGAGCAGAAGAAACCATGTAGCAACAATCCCAACTTGATGAATCATTAGCTTTAAACATCGGGTATTGCCCTTTGTATAGTCCATCCTACAAGAGCAAAAACTTGTAAACGTTTCAGGTAGCAAGGTACTGAAACCACAAAATGCTGAAAATGTTCCACAGTTGAATGCACAGATATTTATGTTCTGTATTTCTTCCTGAAGTGTAAGGAGTATAAGGAAATTGTAGATGAGTTGTTTCTTCTTTGCAGGGCCCGGACCACTGCATGAAGTGTGCCCACTTTATAGATGGTCCCCACTGTGTGAAGGCCTGCCCTGCAGGGGTGCTGGGTGAGAATGATACCCTGGTCTGGAAGTATGCAGATGCCAATGCTGTTTGCCAGCTCTGCCATCCAAACTGTACACGAGGGTGAGTAAAACCTTCTTCCAAATGGAGAGGAAAAAGTGAAAAGCAGATGAACAGCTTGTTTCAGACTTTCTCCTTTCCTGACCAGTCCCATTTCAAAACACCAAGAACAAAAAATAGCAGGAAGTGAAAGAGTTCAGGCATACACAGGTAATGTAAGCAAAATGCAGTGGACTTTGTAAATAGGAAAAGTTCAGTTGCACTTCTTTACACAGAAGGCTGTAGATCATTTAAAACAGGATTGTTTGCTTACTTTCTGGTATTTTACAAAACTTTCCCACTAGTGGTGCACCTTTTTTTTTCCCACCAGGCTGGGCACAAGGTTCTCTGTTTTTGGAAGGAGCATCGGTGACACCTGGTGGATGCTGAGCTCCTGGGGCATGTTTTTTCCCCGAACCTTTGATTTTTTAGGAGGGAAATTCCAGTGGGGGCAATGGGTGTACCACAGTGTTTTTCTTTCCCTTTTTCTTTACACATACTAGCACATCCCAGCGTTCTTCTCCCCTCTTTCTCCTATCACTGCTTGGGGATTTTGTACGCCAGCTTCCTTCTGCTCTGCCTGTAGCACAGCTAACAATATATGCTCCATTAAAGAGAGCAATGTCCCAAAAGCTCTGGAATTACCCAGTTTGTGTCTCCAGTAACTAGTGAAATACACCAGTGTGATTATTCTGCTCCATGTTGAGGGATCTGGTTTTCTCATGTGACTCCTGGAGTATGAGAATCAAAATAGGCCACATACAGAGAAGTGGAAGAAAGGGGGACAGCACAACTTTAATTACTAGGACTAGATGATGAGTCCTGCCTCCAGAGTCTCCACCAATGCTGTGCCTTACTGGTCCTTGTGTTAAATACCAGGGGATTCTAGGGGTGGGTGAGAAGGTGACCAGGAGTCTGATAAGGAATCTTGCAGCTGCACAGTGCACACTCAGTGCCTTTGTCAAGTTCTAAAGGTTAATGAGAAAGAAAAGGAAGAGGAAATTTCTTGTAAGGCTTTGAAAAGCCCAATGGTTTTCCATTTCTTTTATGATTGTAAAGTAACTTAGGCTGTTAAAACATGAGTCCCCTCTGAAAGGCCGTAAATCATAGCAGTGTCTGTATTACATCAAATTAGAATCTGTGGGTTGAGGAGAAAGTTGTTAAAATCTTAATGGATTTGGGAAATATATAGCTGTGTCTGAACCAGAACAAGGAATATTTACACAGAGAGAGGAAATGCTGAGTTCAGGATGTAATGCTTTCAGGGACTGTGCACAGCACAAATTTTCCAAAAAGTAGAAAAATATTTCAGAGACTACAATTCTGCTAGATTCCATCCAGTACAGCCATAAGATCTTGAGGCAGATCATAACACAAGGTGACATTTCTCATTTTATTTTCTGTGAGGAGAAGAAAAATGATTCAAGAGTGGGAAAAAAATTCATTATTTAGATTCCTTAAAACATGGGTTACTTGTGTTTGGTGTCGTCATAAAATTCCACATTAAGAAAGATGGTTATATTTAGTCTTGGATAGATATGTGTCATAGCCTTGTTTCTTCTTTGACTTGTGAAATGAATCAGAAAATTACATGGAATTTGAAAAGCATATATTGATCTATCATTTTCTTCCCAGACACCTTTTAACTTTATCCCATTAGACTTAATATTGATGGATTTGTGTGGGAAATACTTTTCTAAAAAAAGAGCACAGATGAAAATCTACACCTCTGCTCCCTGTACTTTCTGGCCTAGAAAAATAACTGGTCAGTCATTCCTCAGACTTCAGGTACTTTTTTTTTTTTTTTTTTTTTTTTTTGTAAGGAAGTGCATATTTTTTGCTGTTAGGAAGTGCATGAAGACTTTGCCATAATAAAATATCATGAAAAACAGAATTTTTAGAAAGAATTAACTTGAAGGACTATGGTCACATTCTGGAATAATGCAGAAGTTTTTAATTCCATATACCTAACAGGAAAAGTTGCACACGCTTTGTTACATTAGCATGGAGAAATTCACATCCAGGTGACCGATGGAGTGTGATAGGCTGAGATCTTGGGTTCTAGATCAGTTTTCTTTTAAGTTCGCAGAGCCATAAGCCTGGTGCAATGTGAGATACATCTCCTGTGACCATAGGCAAGCCGGTGGTTCTGCTCTGCATGTGCAACCTTGCTTTGCTTAGTTACACAACTAAGCAAACAAAACAATCTGTAGGCAGACAGGGAATGCTAACAGAGCAGGGTCAGATCCAGATCCAGGAACCAGTATGCACAGTACTTCCAGTATGTCCAGGACACCAGGACGCACATTCTTGCATGGGAGACCAGTGAACTCGCAAGACCTTCCAGATGCTGGGTCTTGGAGCACTGTGCTGGCCTCAAAACAAGTCAAGTACATGGGGGAAGATCAGAGTAATGAAACCAACCAAACAAACAAAAACACAATAAAATGAGTAGTTGCTTCTCCTCCTTACCCTCCTTTCACTCCATGAAATAAAATCTTCAGCTCCACCTGCCATTTTGATTTTTTTCTGTTTCCTCTTCTCAGTAAAAGGGAACTCAGAGCACTTTTCCTGGCACTCCTTAACCCCTGCATGACCTCCTCTGTAGCTGCTTTGGTATGATGGACCTTAAGTCAGCACAGAGAGCAGATACCACAAACTGAACTCTCTCCTTGCTGTGCTCTGTTTTTCAGAAATGATGTAATCCCCCCTGTAATGCTCTCCTTCCTCAGTAGACACCACAAAGACCACAGTTCCTATGAAGTGCATATATCTTATAGCCCAGCAGCACCTAGGGAATGCACCGTGCCCTGCTAGAGCATCATGTCAATACAGTCACTGTGTTTTCATCCATGTTGTTTTTTGCATCAGGCTGCCAAAATGAATTTTGGACATTTTAAATTCAAGTGCAGGGAGAATGACTTGCTAGTAGAGCTTCTGGCTCTTTGGATAGCTGTCATACCTTTTTACATTACCAATGGTATAAGATTTTAGATTCTGAAAGAAAAATATCATGGACACTATAGCCAAAGGGAGTGCTGTCAAGTCCTGTTTTCTTATGCAAGCATCTATCTGCCACTGAAGCTTTCCTTTGCAATAGAAAGTCTGGAAATGGGAATCTTCAGCTTCTCAGGACACCAGGATAATACAGGAGGATCTGCAGCTGTGCATTTCCTTGTAGCTTTCTGCCATCCTGTATTCTTCTTCAGTCAGCCCTGAGCTCTTCTTTGCTAGCACAAATGCCCACATAGAGCCAGAGCACTGCTGATAGCACACTGGCTATCACACATCTGTCTCCATGGCTGTTCATTTTTTGTGGCCTCTGAGTCTAAGCAAGCTGATCAGTTGTTTTGAAGCTGGTGGATAGGACAGCACATGTAGAAACCACAGATATATATTCAAAATAAAGAAGCAGGGAATTCAGGTCCATTTGAATTCTGTGTATTTGTGTTCTCTCCCTACTCTAACACATAAAAAGATGTTTTAAAATATTCCTTATAATGATTACATACCATAATTATACCTCTGTGTAAAAGGTTCTGGAGCAGGGCCATTGTGTGATGTTTGTTAGAGTGCGTGATTATTATAAATACCTATGCTGATACTTATACTGCTCTGAAACATAAAGTTTTCATCAGTAGCACTCTTAGTTGAAATTATAGGAGTAGGTATGCCAGAGCTAACGTGTTAGTAGCAATCATTTGTTTTTACAGGTGCAAAGGACCAGGTCTTGAAGGATGTCCAAATGGGTGAGTATTCCATCTGTTACAATTAACAACCGAGCCTGAAAGAATGCATGTGTGTTTACATTTCTGCAGTGTCTGCTGGACACTGTAACACTGAGGCTGAAGCTTGGTAAAGTCCTGCTTCAGACTCGAATGAGGAAGTGACAGGCTTAGAACTATAAAAATGACTAATTTAGAACTACTCCTACTGGCACAAGATTCCAAAACTTGTTCTGCTTAGCTTGTCAAAAGGAAGATGAAGGTAAGACCTGGGTTCTGATACTGGAAAGGAAAAGGAGGAAGCTGAATAAAGAAAGGGTAATAGTCTAGAGACACAAAGAGATATGTTTAGAATTGATATGGTTAATTGCCTGCATTACAGGGAAATAATTGCAGAGAACCTGGGTGCTTCTCCAGCCTGGAATCCTTACATCTCCAGCGCCTCCATGAAAGGATAGACATTCATTCTTCTTATGAGATCTTATTTTGCACTGTTTGGCCTCTTATCTTGCTCAACAACAAGCATCAAGTTTCTCTGACTAAGAGAGGGATTTCTGACAATTAAGTTATGCTATGGCAAGACAAATTCAGCCTAAAAGTACTGTTAAGATGTGACTTTATTTAATAGTAATCCCCAAGGCAGCTGTGATGGATCTCCAAGTACAGACCAATAGACTACCTTGGGAAACAGGTTTTTCTTTTCAACTTAAGTCTGAAACCAACCAGACTCTTATAAACAGGCAGCTATCAGTACATGCAACACAGACTGTTCACATGCTACCCAGCCTCAGTCATTTTGTACTTGCGGAGAAGGGCAGACAATTTGAAGTACATCACGACCAATGCATCAGGCATTCTCATAATGATGAGCTGTCAGCTTCATCTACAGTATTACAGCTGTGTATGCGTTCATGATATCACTTTACCTGCATGTATACAAAGCTATAAGTACCTTATCTACATGGAGAGCCTTTTCTTTTCCCTCCTGTTTTTTGATGTTAAAATCATCAGGGTAAACAAGCAGACCCATCTCTGCAAGGCTCAGCACTTGGCCATAGAAGCATTTTTTCCTGAGAATATCGGTTTATTAAAGGTTGCTTTGCAAGTATTGAAAAAAACTACAAAAGCAAATGGCACAGAAATGGTAGATACAGAAGGCTGTGCAAAAACAACCATCTGCAGGAAGAGGAGATGGCAGAGCAGTGGAGCATAAATCTCCACTGCTAAGCACAGCAGAAGTATGGATGGTCTCATATCAGCTCAGTTCTTTTGATTTTCACTGTTCTCTGGTGATCATTAAACACAACCACTGGGTGAGGAACTTAAAAATACAGTTGCTCACGACTCCTGAAATGTCAAATTGTTCTAGGGAGATGTCTAATCAAAAATAAAAAATGTATATACAACCTTTGTAGGTTTTACTTAAATCACACGCCTAAGCATTTTCTTCTCTTTCTGCATCCCTGGTGCCTGGCAGCTCCAAAACTCCATCTATCGCGGCTGGTGTTGTCGGAGGACTCCTGTGCCTGGTTGTGGTTGGTCTGGGCATCGGTCTTTACCTGCGGCGACGTCATATCGTGCGGAAGCGCACCCTGCGCAGGCTGCTGCAAGAGAGGGAGGTGAGCACTGCGAACATATCTAGGACAGGTTGCTTTCCTGAGGGCAATGAAGCCAGACTACCTTAAACCTGAGAGCTGCAGCACCAAAGATCTGTCTTGTAATTCAATAAGCCCATGGCTTGGCTGCCATGACATCTGCCACACTCACTGGAAAAGAGGCAGTGGGCACCTAACACCTTCTCATTTAATCTTAAGTCTGATCTCTGTGGATATAATTTTCCAAAACTTTAGGGATTTAGATATATAAATCTCGGTGGCAATCATTGAGAATTTCTACTCGGGGAAAAGACCCTGCCTGAGCGGTGATGTTTGCTAATCTGTGCGACCTTGCCATGTAATCCCTGAGCACTGAGTTGTTTTTCCCTCCCAAAAAGCCAAGGGGCAACAAAAGAAAATCAATAAAGGGAAAAAAATGACTTACACGTTAAAAAAAAAAAAAAAGTGTTAAATATTTCTGTTTGGAGGCCATTGCTACTGTTTGCAGCAAAGCTTAGATCAAATTTCAACAGTCAATTCAACTTTTCAATTTATAAAATAACTGTGCCCACAGTTTAAATTGTTTTTAAACTCTGTGGTCTGGGAGAGCTACCTCCAGTGCCATGGGAATTTCATCTAATTAAACAAGAGCAAACCTGAAAGGTTGCAGGTGGTTCTTGCACATTACTAAAAACATTTTTATAACTTATATGCAAGTTGGAAAAATAATCTTATTTAAGATCTGTGGTAATTGCACTGTTCTTCACGCCATATTTTTTTAGTCTTTTATGTCTAAGTCTTCATTTGAACATCAAACTTCATTTTCCTTCAAAATGGCAGCTGCTGTTCCGCTCCATTTCAGTGAACAGAAATGGTGTAGCGGAGCTCATTTTGATTTATTTTAACTCTGAAATTTGGAACAACTCTAGATATTTATTGCTGTAAGTCAGAGCAGAATTGCCCTCACATAAACTTCAGCTGGAATAATATGTTCATTATTTTAAATGTAGGATTACTTTCCTTCCCAAATTGTGCTGCTTGCTATACTCCAACCTGTATCTCTCTAAAGCCTTGTTCTTCTGTCTGCACCAGCTTGTCGAACCACTGACACCCAGTGGGGAGGCACCAAACCAGGCCCACCTGAGAATTTTAAAGGAAACAGAATTTAAAAAGGTCAAAGTTTTGGGCTCTGGAGCTTTTGGCACTGTTTATAAGGTAAGATCACGATGTTTCTTTTCTCCTCTTTGTCTTGTACCCACATGGAAAAGCCACCGGAACAAAGCATGAATTGTGAGCTGAGGTTACTGTTGCAGATTTTTTTTCACTAGCTTTTATAACTTGTACATGTTGAACTGGCAGAGATACTACTAAAATTGCCACTAATTGATTTATTAATTTGATAACATGGGATTTTTTGTTCTGTTTTGTTTTGCTTTTGTTTTGCTGAGTCCATATTGCTGAACCAGTAATTTATAAATGGGAAGTGGCAATGTTTTGCTATTGCAGTTGCCATGATGCGCTAATTAGATTTCTATCCAAGTGAGGTATTTCTTATGCATGTCATGGGCTATTCATACAGGTAATTAACATGGTTTTTTTTGTGAGTATTTTTATATGGTAGAAGTAACAGAAAATGAAATGTCATTCCACTGACAGGATTCTTTTAATACCCACAAGATATAAGGACTTTTTGCATATTGCTTGTCAAATTTTTGTTGTTTGCTTTGCTTTCCCATTGCTCAGAATATTTAAGTCTACTCAGAAGATGTAAAGTGTGTACATAATTGTGAGAATTAACCTGTTAGACATAAGAACAGAGTAATTCTTTGTGCTTGTTTTTGGTAGGGACTTTGGATCCCAGAAGGTGAAAAGGTTAAAATTCCTGTTGCTATTAAAGAATTGAGAGAGGCTACATCGCCAAAAGCCAACAAGGAAATACTTGATGTAAGTGTTCGTATTTGTTTTGCCAAGTTGACAGTGGACTGTGGATTTTCCCCTTTAGCTGCTGAAGGGATTTCAGAACTTTGGCTGGCAAGCAATATTTAGCATCCCAACCAGAATTTTTCATATAAAATTGCAGTCATTATGCAATTGTTTTGAATTCTGACATTGCAGATTGTCATCACGTTGTTGCTTAGTTATAAAGAAATAAGTTAACTGTTAATCCATAAAGAAAAATTCCCAGCAGACTAGTTTCTCAGCCATGAAAAGTGAGAAGTTATCTCACTTCCTGCAAGAGGCTTGGGAATTTTACTTTCTTACTCAGATAAAACTTATGACTTCACAAAACAGGGAAAAGGCTATGGGGCACTGTGTCTCATATGCTTTCAGAGGGACAGAGATCAGCAGTTCTCAGATGACTGAGATCTCTGTTAGACCTTGCCAGGTCCCCAGGAGCTGCTGACAGCCATGGCTAAACAACACGAGAAACTACAGTCTGAAAACTGTCTTCCAGATTTTGTCTCTGGACTTCTGGAACCAGCTTCCTAGCATTATCCCATGGGGAGAAACCACTTGTTTCCCCTGAGCCATTGGACAAGACACAAGCAGCACAGCCCCTTTGCCCCCAGGCCAGTCTCATGCTTCTCCAAGCCCCAGTCCCACATGGATCCCATTACTGCTCCAATGCATCCAGGGTAGGATGATTTCCTCCTGCATGGGCCTTCCAGGGGCTGTTTGACTCTTCACAGTGATAAGGAACACAATACAGTTTTCACAAACTGAACTGTGTCAAATTCCTATATAGTGAAGGAAAGGTTAATTAATAAGCCTGTGGTACTGCATCCTGCCTTCAGCAGAGCAAGATAACCAAATGCTAGGGCAGTACATGCATGGGCTGTATGCTCTTTGGTGATATCAAAATACTTTCTCCTGAAAGAAGTCAGAAAGATGACTCCAAAAGTTCTTTTCCTTTTGCTACACAACCAATATTTTAAGGTCACTGAAACATCAGAGATAATGACGACCAATTAAAGGTGATTTCTCCTACAGAAACATGCTAGGCATTGAACCAGCTCATCAGCTTTAGTTGCTATAATCCAGACAAGCTCTTGCTGACTTTATTAGGGTAGGGCTAATTCAGAAGACTGTTGTTGAATACCAAGCATACTTGGAGCAGGTCAGAGCATACACAGAGACTTCCAAGATAAACAGTTGAAACAAAGGCTCATTTTAATGTCTTGGACTACTTAGAGGGATTCTGGATATACAATAGCTCCCCTCTGCTCTCGGTGAGGAGGCCGTGTCCCTGTTTCCCTATTACCAAATCTGGGAGCTCTCTGAAAACTGTGTGGCCAAATGCCCATTCCATGCCTCCAGCTTCCCTGCTCTGCCTCCAAGCCAGCCCTTCAGGGGCTGTGTGGCAGCTCTTGAGCCTGCAGATTTCTTTTCGCCCTGCTGAAATTAATACAGCATGGAGCTGAATCCCAACAGGAAGCAACACTAGGAACAGACACCCTTAATCATTATTGCTGCTGGGTTTTGAGGCCTACTGAGATAAGTGTATTTTGCTCTCTCCTTCCATCTAAGCATCATATACTAAATTCACAAGATTGTCTTAAAGTGTCATAAATGTTTACATAATTAAAGAGCACACTGTATTCTTCTTTTACCTTTCCTCAAACTACCTTACTCAGCACTCTCCTTGACAAAGTATTGTTTTTCAGTTACCTGCTCACATTCTGCAGGAGGTTGATGTTCCCTTATTCGAGTTCTGCTGGAGATCATCTTTAGTCTGGCTGCCTGGAGGCCACTTGCATCCCATTGGCTCTTAAACAAAGAAACCGAATGCAGAATTAGCACCTCTGAAGAAACAGCATTATGTCATGTTTCGCTTAGGCTGGCATGTCATGCAACAATTCCAGGGACAGAACATATTGCTTAAGAATTGGGATTGTTTATTTCTTGAATGTCATTGCTGTAATATCTTTGTTTAATAATAGTTCTTACCAACTACACAGCTATGTGACATCTGTGGAAAGCCTGTTAGGTGATGAGTTTGGTGCTGTGGTATTTCATTTCTTCAGCTACTAGAAAGTGCAAATTTGCTTCTTTCCCTGCCACAATAGTGCTCTGTGGGTGTTGACTATTAGTTTGGGCTTCTGGAGGCTGCTGACTTAATGCTGAAACTTTCAAGAGATGATTAGTTGGTGCACTCTAAGTGATGAGTTAAGATGCTGACCTAAAAGCTCACTGCATGGAAAATCCCCATTTAATTGTATCAGTTTTCAATCAAAGGTCTTTTAAAATGTCCAAAACGGAAATACTGTAAAATCAGATAGGAAGTTATTAAAAAAAAAACCTTCAGCTTTACTTTTTTCCCCTATTGCATATAGTTCATAGAATTATAGAATTGCTCAGGTTGGAAAAGACCTTCAAGATCATCAAGTCCAACCACAGCCTAACCATACTACCCTAACAACAACCCACTGCTAAACCATGCCCCTGAACACCACATCCAAACAGTTTTTAAACACATTCAGGGATGGTGACTCAACCACCTCCCTGGGAAGCCTATTCCAGTGCTTAACAACCCTTCCTGTAAAGAAATTTTTCCTGATATCCAACCCAAACCTCCCCTGGCTCAATTTGTGGCCATTTCCCCTCATCCTGTCACCTGTCACCAGTGAGAAGGGACCAACCCTGCTCTTGCTGCAATCATCTTTCAGGTATTTGAAGAGAGCAATAACATCTCCCCTCAGCCTCCTCTTCCCCAGACTAAACAGCCCCAGCTCCTTCAGCCTCTCCTTGTAGGGCATATTCTCTGAGCCCTTCACAAGCCTTGTTGCCCTTCTTTGGACCTGCTCCAGCACCTTTCTGTATTGCGGTGCCCAAAACTGAACACAGTACTCAAGGTGGGACCTCACCAGTGCCAAGTACATGGGCAGGATTACTTTCCTACTCCTGCTCTCCACACCATTCCTAATACAAGCTAAGACACCATTGGCATTCTTGGCCACCTGGGCACACTGCTGGCTCATATTCAGCCAACTGGCCAATCAGTGCACCATTCTTTGAGCTGGCACTTGACAATGGATCTCAATACAGATACAAATCCCAAATTTTAATCTGTAAGTAGTTTTTGCATGAAAACCTGTGAGGTCTGAATGGCTTATCCCTCATGGCCATGTTAAAGGGTGTATTCAGTTTTTCAGGAGGCTACAGCAGCCTCTCAGGGGACCTCTCTCTTCTCTTAACTGCAGAAGGAGCAAATAAGGTACCCTGTTTACCTTACTCAGGGTGAACAGGCTTGAAAGAACAGTTTTTCACATATTTATGAAACTCAAACCCAAAAGGCTTTATTACGGTTTTCATAAAACGTATAAATATCTTCTTGATATCATAGACAAACATTTTGGTCATACATAAGGCAGTGTTTCACGTCCCTTTCTTACCTTCTTTCTTCTCAGGAAGCCTATGTGATGGCTAGTGTTGACAATCCTCATGTGTGCCGCTTGCTGGGAATCTGCCTCACTTCCACTGTGCAGCTCATCACCCAGCTTATGCCTTATGGCTGCCTCCTTGACTACATCCGAGAGCACAAGGACAACATTGGCTCCCAGTACCTTCTCAACTGGTGTGTGCAGATTGCAAAGGTAAGCCACCCAGCTCAGCTTTGGGGCCAGCTAAGACCCAGGCTGCAACACAGATATCAGGAAATACATCATGCGTTTGTTTACTTACCTGTCTGCGCAGGTCTCTGTATTTCACCATGCCCCATAGTTCCTGGAGACTTGGTACACATCAGCAAGCTGTTGCTTTGTTTTTTACTAGTTTCAAGCCACTGAGCAAACACGTTCCTCCTAGGCAGCATAATACTGTCACCAATGAAAACTAAACACACAGTAATGAAACAGTGATGTAATGAAGCTGTGGCAGAGAAGAGAACAGAATCTGTCAATTCTCATAACAAAATGCTGCTTCAAGTTACTGGATTTTTTTGGGCTGTGCCACAAGGCAAACAGTAACGTTAAATATACCTTCTAGCATGACCGGCAGAATGACCCTGGCTTTTCAGGCTGAAATGTGTGTGGTCTGGGGATCAAAACTGCTGATTAATAAATACCATCTGGCTGTGACCAAAGACATTCCAGGCACTGCAGGGATTTTTGCAATTCATATACCATGTGTTGGTGCATGCAATCAGATTGAAATGGCCAAAGTGCTAAATAAAACATAATTATCATACCTGGCACTGGTTATCTGTCTGTGCATGGAGCTAAGGAGAAAGAAGCAAAGGAGATTGAAGCATAGACCTTAGCAGCAGTATGCTGCGTGGAAGATGGTTAGGTATGGAAGAATGGGGCAAAACCAATAGCTGCTGTTTGTGTAAGGTTTGTTTTGTGAGACAGGATTATTTGCAAAGTCCAGATGCTTAATGCTGCTCACTTCAGTAATACCAAGTTAACCACATGCTTACCACCTTATTGGTCCCTTGAGACCTTGTTACATCTCAGTCTCTCCTGGCCATGGTTTGCTTTCAGGAAACATGCTGAGGATCTCAGAAATGTATCCACCAAAATTATACAGAGCATATTTTTCATCTAGTTATGTGTATTTTTTACAGCACACTCCACAACAAATTAGTGTGTCTACCAGTAATGTGAGCTGCCATTATTCTGACTCTTGCCCTCTCACTTGAACCAGTTATTGCTCTCCTCTGGTTTCTCTTCCTTTGGATGATAAACTGGAAGCCACATTTCCCTTCTTTTCTTCCTCCTCCTCATTTATTTTTAAGGTGGCAAAATCAGTCCCCAGACCCATCCTCAGAGCATCCCATTTGTTGTGCACTTGCCTGAAATGTTACCATCCACAACTGTTGCCTCTCTTTGATTTTCTTCACATCAGTTCAGCATTCACCTATAGCAACCTTTACCCTTTCCATTGCTGCTTGACCTGCAGCATCCTCCTTTGTGTTGCTCCACATCAAAGTTGTCCTCAAAGTGCTTGTAAATCATGCATATGGCTTTTTCCCACCAATGTGTCTGGTGTTACTGCTGCACTGATAAAGTCATGCCCCATATTTTGACTTTCTCTGACTCTGAAAATGGGGAGAAAAATTATGACCAATATATTTTTGTCTGGAAACTAACCAGAAGGAAACAAGTTCACTGTGAAATTTATTTTTGTTTCTGTTTTTCCAGCTTTGAAATAATTTCTCTTTGTATCTTTCACAAACATTATATTTTACTAAGCACATCTTTCAGACAAAATGTTATGCCAGAGTGTATCCATACCATGTGCAGAAACACTTTGAAATAACTTTGAACATGTTAGTCTCACTCTTAATGATGAAAAAATGGCTTAAATCCCATACTTGAATACAAGTAAGTAAAAAGGGAAGTAAAAAAAAAAAAAAAGAAAGATGTACTTTCTGCATGAGCAGTTCAACATCTTTGGTATATGCTTATGCATGTGCACAAGTCCTTTGGCTACCAGAGTCTCAAATAGCTTAGTGTGAAACTGATATTCTGCTTTTCAGTAGCTTTGAGTCCTAATAAGTCTTAGCAACGATACATGCCTTAGCAAGAAATGTGTGCTCCACGGGGGTGAGATTTTGTGATTTTTTTTTAAGGTAGTCAGTTTTCTATTGGTAGCTCAAGATTTTTTTTCAAGAACTCTGCTCAATAAAGATATATTTGTATAATTAAATGTATGCTCACAGTGGCATTGTACCAGTCTGTTTGTGTAATTTGTTTTGGCAAAACAAGCAACTCTAAGCACAGGGGTCAAGTTCTGCTGAGAAAATGCTGTGGAGGATTCACTGGTGGTCCAGGTTAACAGTGGGCTTTGGATGGGAGTGGAGTATGGAAGAGAATTACTCCCTCCAGTGCCCTGTCATCACATTTTGCTAATTTTGGTGTTAATTTTGTAGGCTTAATTTATTACTTACTTACTTACTTACTTAATTAATTAATTAATTCTGTCTTTGTGAAAATACAAGCACATAATCTACTGCCAGCAGAAACCTATGGACAGGGAATAATAGTGGTTTTTAGAAAGGATCTCACAGGAAACTTAGAAATCGTGTCTTTTTTTTTAATTCCATGCACCACAAGATTGGAGTTGAAGGAAGAAAAATTAACTCTATGGTCAGAGAGGCAGATGTTAGGTTCATGCCTTAAAAATTGAACCAGCACAATTAGCAATTTTATCTGTCTGAGAGATCTATAGTCACTCCAGAGAAAAGTCTGTTCTTCCTTGAGAGAAGTTGTACCAAAAAAGCATGTATGTTATGGCACTGAAACTGGAAGAACTTGCCTTTACAAAGAGGACTTGAAAATAGGTGAAACTCTGAGCTCAGCTATTAAATGAGGGTTTTTTTACTTTTTTCATTTTATCGTGTTTGCAGAGATGCCAAATTGCTATCAGTGAAAAGGCAGAATTCATTGTAACAAGGCACAGAACTGACAGCTTTGAATGATGAATTTATTTTTGCTTGGACTCTTCTCCCAGGCCATCCGTGTCCAGTTTCTCCCAGTGAGGCTTGCCTGTGTGAATAAGGATGGTGATGGTCACCATCTCTACTGTGCTACCTTGAGGTCACAGGAGTTGCACAGCCACAGCTGAAAGATGGGTTTGCTCACTCATCTGACAGTACTATGCTGATTTTATACGTCTTGAACTAAGTCCCAGAGGAGCCACATCCCCTGCTATACCTCCTGCCATCCTTTTTTTCTCCATGGTTCCACTTGAATACAGGCCCACAGAAAGGTTACTAGAAGACAGTAACGTAGCCACCTCCTCCGCATAGTACATGCCCTCATCCTGAAATCAGCATGACAAAATTCAAAATAGCAAATCTTTCTGAAAGGGGAATAGGTTACCACGTGTTTATGGTGGTGTGTATGCAGTCACCATAGAGCAACTGAAGTTTGGTAACTTATTTGTGAGTCAAAGCCAAAGTGTGTGAGCAAGATGCCTACCACCAGTCTGATGTTTTGCAGGGAATGAACTACCTGGAGGAACGTCGCCTGGTGCACCGTGACCTTGCTGCCAGGAACGTCCTTGTTAAGACTCCACAACATGTGAAAATCACAGACTTTGGGCTGGCAAAGCTGCTTGGGGCAGATGAGAAGGAGTATCACGCAGAGGGAGGCAAGGTACAAGGCACTAGAGGGTGAACAGTGGCATGCTTGTTGGTGTTTGTGCTCATGCATGAGCCTTGCTGTTAAAAATAGGAAAAAAGAGAGTGGGCTTTTCAGAAGGCTCAGCTGCAATCTCAGCTTGCTGCCTTTGAAGCCCGTAGAAGTCTGCTGAGCACAGCCAGAGCAGCATCAGGCCAGTGTGACTGCAGTAGGAGCAGAGGTAGCAGAGCAGCAAAGACTTTTGAAATTCCCACTCCGAATGTCTGGGGAAAAACAAGGTTATTTAAAAAACAATGAAAATAAAAGCATGTCTGAATTCATCACATAGCCAACACCAGTAAAACTGTGCAGTTTGTGAAGAGAAAGGGAATGCCATATACTTATAGCAGAAGAAAGACCTGTCGGGCTTGGTTCAACATGCCTTTATGTTGTACTACATGCTGATGAAGGGAATGTGTCCTGCTGAGAAATTAACAAGAATCTGCTTGCAAATATTGCAGTGACCATAAATGGAAATCAAATGAGCACAAATCAGTCTTTGTCATACAGTCTGAGATTGGATTTTTATTCTGTCACCACAGGAGAAGGTTAAAAAATTAGTAATTTACATGTTAAAAATATGGTAAAACTAACTTGTAAGAGATATTTAAAATAGGCTCAAAAATGTCACAAGTTTCCAGGTTTAACATAGTAAATGAAAATAGTAACAAGGGACTCAGAACTTGCCTGCTTTACCACTCAAATAATTGTGTTGTTTCAATGTGTTTTTTGACCCCCTTCTACAATAAAATCATTGACTTAAACACCACCTGGTGGTAAAGGTTGCTGATAAAATATTTCAGCATATTATGGCTAATTTGTGGATCTTCCTAGGTGCCTATTAAATGGATGGCATTGGAGTCAATTTTACACCGAATTTATACTCATCAAAGTGATGTCTGGAGTTATGGTGAGTCTAAAAACATAGTTATAGTTTTTGTAGATGTGTTGGAACAATTGCAATGACGTTGAAAAGAGTTCGTTATTCTTCCTATTATCTGAAGATTGAGAGATTAAACCTAAATAATGGGCCAAAATCACATATTCAATTAAGTACAATTCCCACAAAACTGAGCACTGGTGAGGTGCAAGAAGTTTTGCAGAATATGCTTCCACATGATGAGCCCTTCCCTGACAGGAGCTGCAGGTAGGAGACTGCACTCCTCCATGTGGTGAACTTCTGCTGAAGCTTTCCTTCGGCATCTTCATGTGGAATAGAATGAGACCAACAATAAAGCAGTATAATGAGAGGGAGGACATAAAACTATTGACCACACTTCCAGTCAGCATCAGTCAGTGTAACTCCACTGTCTCCCCTGGTGCTGCTTGAGGTGATGATACAAACTTGCTTTGTCATGATGGCCTAAAATGATTCAGAGTAGTTGCAAAAGGGCAGGCAGTATGATGTGCTCTCTGGGTACTGAGAGGACAAGAAGGAAAGAAAATCAATCAATACCTCCTGAAATAATTCATTTTAGACTTTGTATAAGAGATAGAGGAGCTGAAAGGAAACTTTTCAGAGCAACTTGTTGTAAAATTTCTACTCTGTGGTGTCATACTCCTGGAAGAAGTACAAATAGTCAGATGCTGTATTCTTTTAGAAAAAGTACAGCCTCTGGTCCTCTTAATCCATTTATGTATCTTGGCATCCGAAGTTGTATTTTGTATCCTAAGCTACTGGACAATCACAATAGCTATGTCACAGAGTATGTCATTAGCAAACAACACTGAGGCAGCTGGTTTACACATCTTTCAACAACTGCTCTTGCTGATCTCCAAAGAGACCTCCAAAGGCAACTTCCAATTTTAAATGCACTTCCTAAGCTGGAGTCAGTAGTCTGTAACCTGTATTTCCTTTCTTTCCTGTGGGGCTGGAAAGTCTGTGGGATGTTTCAAGACTGAGACACTAGTTGCTATTAAAAATAAATAAAGGAAGGCAGTATGATTTCAAACTGTTTTATTAATGTGTATTGTATTTAATATCGTGGCAGAAAGTGCTTTTCCTGGATGGAGATCTGTCAGTGTGTTTCTCTGAACTGACTAACACATCCAGGCAAGCTTTCTCCAAATTTCTGTCACTGTATTCTCCTTTCCCTGCAGGTGTGACAGTTTGGGAGTTGATGACATTTGGGTCCAAGCCTTATGACGGGATCCCTGCAAGTGAAATCTCCTCTGTCTTGGAGAAGGGCGAGCGTTTGCCCCAGCCACCCATTTGTACCATTGATGTGTACATGATTATGGTCAAATGTGAGTTCAGTGAATTTGTGGGTGCTTTCCTAAGCCTAATAAGTGGCACAGTTGCCTTCATTATGTAGGTACTTCTGTATGTTGTATTCTTGGTGATGGCATGGAAATTAGTTTATATGAAAAGAGCAGTGACAGAGTGAATTCCTGCACCTCATGCCTTAGATGGGAGGAGTAGAAGGCATGATTTTGTTAATTGCTAATTCAGCCAACTAATGGTTGAACACCATCCATGTTACCTGATACTGTGGTTTTAAACATCTAGAAAATAAAACTAACAATGACTTCTCCAGGCTCAGCCTAAGTTCAGTAATATGTTGTCAGGTAGGGCACACTGAAGGGGTTCTAAACCTCAAACCCCTTTTTCATCTATCAGCTGCTAAAATGTCAGATTGTAACCTTGCTTCCTAAGCCAAGACTAGGCTGCATCCCTGCTAGTACTGTTTGTGAGGATGCTGAGAGGCAGCCCACTAGGTGGCATTTAAGATCTTTTCACTGGAACAGACTATACCTTTTACAGAAATAAAAGCTGTGCTACAACATGGACCTTGTAGTACAGCACTTTTGTGTAGTCCTGGAGAGCCTGTGCATTGCCATGCTGGGACAGGCACTGTGCAAGGAGAGTCTGATCCTGTGCTCACTGTGGTGAGAAGGAACCACATCCAGACACGTCCATCTGAATTCATCAGCAGTGCTCTGACCCATAAGCATTCTCCTGGAAGTTCCTCCTCAGCAATACTGAAACCTGCTGACACATCAGCCCTACCAGATTTTGGCAATCCTGTCCCAGATCTTCAAAAGCTCTGCACCACAGTGTGTCTACGAATGCTGAGATTTTCTGAGTCTTGGCAGCTCCATCCACTACCCTTCTTTAAAGCCAGACTAGAGCTAAAAAGCAGGCATTTTTTCCAGGCACCCAATGGGGTACCTCTTGCTTATAAAATACTACCAATGGAGTATCACTATCCTTTTATGCCAGTACACTAAATTTAAAAGCAAGAGCATGAGAATGTGCGGTTTGAGCCTTCCTTCTTCCACAGGACGCAGTGGCACATCTTTCACCACTCTGATCAGCCCCTGTGTACAGGCTGAAGTGCAGACACTGCTGAAGCTATGCCCTCTTGTCTAAAAGAATTTGGGATTCCCATTCATCTCCTTTTACAAGCAGAGAGTATAAACTGAGAAGTTGGAAATTATTACACACTATTTTTTTAAAAGAAACTATATTTAAACACATGCAATTAAAAGATAAATTCAGAAGCATTAGATGCTGCCTCTGCAACAGCAGCATATTTCCTAAAGGTCTGCTTTCTCCTAAAGAGAGAAGAATTTCTTTAATTGGTAAGAACTGCACTGGAAGAATTTAGCACGATACCATATTTTCAGCATGACAAAAAGCCACTGGCATTCATGAGATTTTGTCTAGTGCAGATTTCAGATGGCGTACTGTCACGTTGCTCCTCCTTTGCCTTGGATAAGCTGCTTCTCATGAGTTCTCTCAAACATACTAAGATTAATCTTTCTTACTTCTAATTTTAAACACAAGTGTCTATATATCACCTCATCTGCTAGTTGATATCAGAAAGTGTGGATTTCCTAAGTCATCTCACATGTAAAGCCACCAGTGCCAGTATTAAAAATCTCTTCCATCACTGATCCACACTAAGCTGTAGTTAAAGTCATTTACGAATTAAATACAACTTAGGTATGGTTAATCTTTCAAAACATTTTGTAGATGTAAATTTTAGAAAGCATCTGGTACAGGGTAGAAAATTGCAAGTCTTCTGCTTTAGATTTCCCGGGATTTCATGAAGCAGTGCAGTAAGGAATAGGCAAATTACAATATATCTGCAGGAGCCTGCTGAAAATAATTTGCATCTCCTCCTTCAAGTGGTTTAGACTGATCCAGACTGGCCCCCATTAGCTGTCCTCAGGTCTTGTTCCCTATTGTCACATTGTAGGACCTTCTGTCCAAGCAGAGATAAGCCAGGAAGAGAGAGGACAGGCTTAGTCTGGAGCTTGTCTGGCCTTTGGACTTTACTGCCTCCTTCAAGCTTCCCAAACTGGAAGGGTGTACTTCTTAAATGCTGGCATTCACACCAGCTAGTGTCTGGTTAATTCATTTTTTATGGTGATCTCTTACAGGCAGCTGCTTTCTTCTTACCATGTATAGCTCTGCTCTTTTAGCTGTTACACTTTATTTCAGACTCTATGTCTGACTGCTGAAACAATTTCAGTTGTGCACTGCTCTCTCTGCTGTCCCTTCAGGCTGGATGATTGATGCAGACAGCCGTCCCAAGTTTCGTGAGCTGATTGCAGAGTTCTCCAAAATGGCTCGTGACCCTCCCCGCTATCTTGTTATACAGGTACTAAACACAGTGGTAGCAACATGTCTAGTGGGCACTGAATATCAGGCCCAGAATGATTAGTAATGAATAGGAAATCAAATTCCTGGTTTGGACAAGTTTTCCACATGCCAGGCTACACAGGCTAGTGTTCCCCTGATTTGCTTTCTTCTGATGCAAAACGATTTATCCTGCCCATACCACTTTTGGGTGCTGCAGCAAAAGATTCTGTTATGTTGACATTTACTTCAAGATAAAAGATCCAATATAAATGACATAGGTGTGAGAGAGTGAAAGCTGACTGAAATGGCAGAGTTTTGTGTTTCAGAGAATCAGAGAGCTGAATCTGTTAGACTGCTTATCTCCTTGCCAGTGAAGGATTATTTCCTGTGATGTTTGCTGAAACATGACGTGGAGAGAGAAGCCATTTAGGAAAACAAGAGCACAGTTGTAGAATAGATTTTGAACATCCTCTCTGGCACTGATGATAAGAAGAAACAGCATGGCTATCTGTGGAAGAATGTAAACTTACACTGAGTAACAGCATGAGTTGAGAAGATACATTGCAAATAACTTCTAGCACATGCTGATAATTTAAGGACAGTTCTGCTCTTGCCTTCCAGGTCTTAACACATTCAGCTAGAACCACACACAGAATTTCAAGACTGGCCAATATTTTCTTAATACTGGTTTCTGTCTATGCCCAGTAACATACTGAAGTCCTGAAAGGCTAACAGAATTTGAATATTACAAAAATGCAGATATTTTACAGCAGCATGGACGTTGCAGGCCCAAATTCTACAGGTAGTGAGGGCTTGAATGGATTCTGCGAATCCTCTCTCACTCTGATTTGTCTCACAGGGAGATGAAAGGATGCACTTGCCTAGCCCTACAGATTCCAAGTTCTATCGCACCCTGATGGAGGAGGAGGACATGGAAGACATTGTGGATGCAGATGAGTATCTCGTCCCACACCAGGGCTTTTTCAACAGCCCCTCTACATCTCGGACTCCTCTTCTGAGTTCATTGGTATGAAGATTTTCCTCTCTGAAAACAAAAAAAGAAGTAACATGAGAGCAAACTGTTTCTCATGATGCCTGTATTTTCTCTCTCTTTTTTAAAGAGTGCTACTAGCAACAATTCTGCTACAAACTGCATTGACAGAAATGGGGTAAGTGGAGTGACTCATAAAAAAGGAGTAGCAGCACTTTGTGTTCACTTTCCTATTGAATCCCCCCTCCCTACTTTTATACCTCATTTGTGCGAATCAACTTCTACAAAACAGTCCCTGTAATACTGATTTTCTGCATTTCTAACCTAGCAGGGGCACCCTGTGAGGGAAGACAGCTTTATCCAAAGGTACAGCTCAGACCCAACAGGAAACTTCTTGGAGGAGAGCATAGATGATGGCTTCCTGCCTGCTCCAGGTAAGTACCTCTCCTATGTTTCCATCCCAGGACTATTCACAGAATCACAGAATCACAGAATCATCAAGGTTGGAAAAGACCTAAAAGATCATCCAGTCCAACCATCACCAATACTCCCCAGCTAAATCTTATCACTCAGCACAATATCCAAACGTTTCTTGAACACCCCCATGTTCGGTGACTCCACCACCTCCTTGGGCAGTGCATTCCAGTGCCTGACTACCCTTT